>BQNB010012697.1:28297-53755 GCA_026074375.1 Tanacetum coccineum | reverse complement strand
GTTTGGGAACTGGCAGTGTTCCAAAACTGTTCAATGTAGGAAGTATAGATAGGTGGACTTACAGTGAGAGCATGATGAATTGAACTGGAAGCAAGAAAGTCTACTATTTCATGAAAATCGGAGTTTCCCTCTGTCTTCTCTAAGCACGCGACCATGTTATGTTGATCGACAAACTCCAAATTCGCCATAGAAACTTGTAATAGATGGATTGAGATGTGGGATATTATCGATTGGGAGAGTATAAGTGATTGGTAAACGGAATTGAGATTTTATAGAGATTTGCTTTAAGGTTTGATATGACCGACTAAATAAACTTGAATCCTTATCTGAGAAAAAGAGTGTTATAGAAGGAAGGATTAAGAATTTTCAATCTATAAACCCCTATAAGCAACTTGTTATCTTAAGTATCTCAATGGTTATATTTAATTAAGGAAAATCTGTTATGCTCTCTAACAGTAGTAATGGTAACAAACAACACAAACTTTTGCCTGGCAGGACCAAATTTGCCTAGCAGCATCAAATTTGCCTGATAGCACCAAATTTGCTTGGCAGCATCAAATTTGCCTGACAGCACCAAATTTGCCTGGCAGCATCAAATTTGCCTTACAGCACCAAATTTGCTAGCTACTATTTATAGCCTCCAATACCAATCCAAGCAGCATCTTTTTACCCAATCCAAACAGCATTTCCATCATGAAGTACTTTTGAGCAGCACAAACTAAGCCTAGCAGTACTAAGTGTTGGCCTGTCAGTATTAACCAAACTGGCAACACTAACTAACTCAACACCATATGTAGCCCTCAATCATTATTCCAATGAATAGAATGAATCCCAAATCATTATCTCATCTAAAATCTATCTGCTAACAAAAATATTTCACAAACTGTACAACAAAATAACCTGTTGATTTGCCTCCCCTAAACTAATGCAGCTATAGATTGATCATTCCAATGTTAACCACTAAAAAATTAAATCTTATGACATTAAATCCTTTAGTGAGAAGGTCTGCAACATTAGCATCAGTGTGAATCTTGATAACATCTATTAATCTTTTCTCATAGCAATCCCTTATGAAGTGATGTCAAATCTCAATGTGCTTAGTCCTTGAGTGATAGACAGGATTCTTGACTATACATATGGTACTCTCATTGTCAATATGGATTTTAGTGTTCATGAAATTAAAGCCATAATCCATCATCTAATTCTGTATCCATAGTACTTGCCCACAATAGTTAGCAGCTGCAACATATTCCACCTCAACAGTAGAATTTGCCACAATCGTCTGCTTCTTGCATTGCCAAGATATTAGTCTTCTACCAAGAAATTGACAACCACCTGTTGTTGATTTCCTGTCAAGGCTGGCGCCTCCATAATCACTGTCTAAGAAAGCTTCTAGTTCAAAAGGAGAATCCCTAGGATACCATAACCCTAGTTTGGGTTGATGTTTGAGGTACCTAAAAATCCTTTTTACTGCATTTAAGTGTGAAGCTTTTGGAGTGACTTGAAACCTAGCACAGGCACAGACAGCAAACATGATGTCTGGCCTTGATGCAGTCAAATACATCAGGGAACCAATCATAGACCTGTAGACATGCACATCTACATCTACACCATCTTCATCTTTGACCAGGGGCTTATTTGACTCAATAGGAGTAGTAGCTGTTTTGATGGAACAAAAATCAAACTTCTTAAGGATGTCAGCTACATACTTGTCTTGACTAATAAAGATTCCATCAGGTTGTTGTTTCACCTGTAATCCCAAAAAGAATGTGAGCTCACCCATTGGAGCTCATCTGGAATCTTTTGTGCATACAATCTTCAAACTCCAGGACACTATACTGCGTTGTAAAAGCCAAAAAATGATGTCATCCACATACACTTGGACTAACATAATGTCACCCTTGTTCTTCTTGATAAACAATGTTTTTTCTATTGTACCTCTCTTAAAATCATTTTTCAGCAGGAAGGAAGAAAGTGTCTCATACCAAGCTCTAGGAGCTTGATGTAGACCATAAAGAGCTTTGATCACCTTATAAACTTTGTTTGGAAAGAGCATGGTCAACAACCCTGGATTAGATAAACATATACCTCCTCTTTAATAGTGCCATAAAGAAATGCACTCTTAACATCCATTTGGTAAAAAAAAAAACAGGAAATCCCATGAATGATGCAAAAGCTAAAAACAACCTGATTGCCTCAATCCTGGCAACAGGTGCAAAAACTTCATCATAGTCTATACCTTCCTCCTGTCTAAACCCTTGTGCTACAAGCCTTGCTTTGTTTTTCACAACAATACTCCTCTCATCCCTCTTATTCCTGAAGACCCACTTTGTGCCAATTGCCTTTTTCCCAAATGGCAAATCAACAAGTATCCAAACCTTCTGTAATTTGAACTGGAGCAATTCTTCTTGCATTGCTTCAACCCAGCTTTCATCTTCTAAGGCTTGTGATATCATCTTGGGTTCTTCTTGGGAGAGAAAACATGCTAACAGACAGTTCTGATGGTCTTTATGATTTGTTCTGTTCTGATTATAGATGTAGCTTACCAAAGCTATGTTGTACTAAAGAAGCCTTTTGGATCTTTCACTCCCTCTTGTTTGAACTGCTGATTTAGGATCTCCTAGAATTTGACCTTTAGGGTGATCCTTATGAACTCTAAGTGTGAGAATAGAACTAACATCAATGGTGTTATCCATATTATTGAAATCAGCCTCTGCACCCACATCTTCATTATTATAGGCTCCACTGAATATGCCATCATTTGGAAATATATTAGAATCATCTTCTAAGTCAGACCATATTAAGGATCAATGGTACATCAGCCATTGGGAGAGTAGATGCCTCAATAGTATTTGTCCTCCAAGAAGACAAATGATGATCTACTAGTATTTGCCCCCAGTGGGACGTAACTAGCACACTAGCAAATGGTAAGTTATTTAGCATACTAAACTAATAGTGAATTTGGAAGTACTAACATATGGCCTACCAGTATTAATGTTTGTTAATAACTGCAAGGTAGCCTGAGCTGCCCTCTTCTTTTCTTCTTTAAAGGCTTGTCTTGTAGCATCATCTATAGCTTTAGCAACAATTTCTTGAGCAATTATCCTCTCAAGATCATCTATCAAGACTTGTTCAGCTTTTGTCAACGTATGTTGTTCTTCTTTTTCAGCAACATCTTCTGAATCATGTACATCATTGTCTTTAGGAGAATTTTCAAAAGGTTTTTCTTGTATAGCTTGAACAACATCTTCTACTGAAATCCTTGGCCTATGAGGGTGTAGTGGAAGCAGTATGTATTCCTGAGTAGGTTCCATATCTTTTTCTGATGAACCTGCAACATAATATTCTTGTGTACCTACATCCACATTAACTTGATTTTCACACTAAACCATGAATTATAGTTCATGTATTTGTTAAAAATCCAAGATCAGAAAACATCCACTCAGGACCACTTCCTGCAACATTAGGTTGATCTTCAAGGAAATCAATGTGCAAGTTCTCTTCTACTCTTTTGGTTCTTGGTTGTATACTCTAAAAGCCTTACTAGTAGTAGAGTATCCAAGCAAATAGCCTTCATCTGATTTCCCATCAAATTTGCCAAGGGATCTAAGGTGTTCAAAATGGTCAAGGGGCACCCAAAAGGTCTCATAAAACTAATACGAGGGTGGTTTTACCCTGTTATAGTTTATAAGTGTCTTAATTTTGAGGTTGGTCACTAATACCCTATTCAGTCCCATAGCAACCCGTGTTTACTGCCTCTGCCCAAAAATAAGATGTTTAAAAGTGAGTTCACTACATATTTCTAGCAGCCTTAATTAGGGTCCTATTTTTTCTTTCTGCAACACTATTTTACCTGGGAGTTCTAGCCACATTAAACTCCCTTTTTATCCCTTTCTTAGCACAAAATTCATTCATAGCATGGTTCTTAAATTATGTCCCATGATCACTTCTAATGATTTTAACTTTATGGTTCAATTGGTTTCACTAATCCTATGATACAATTATAAAGGATCCTCATTTGTGTACATCCTTAGTAGCTAAGAAAAATACCCAACTAAATCTGCTGAAATCATCAGTCACAACCAAACAGTACTTTTTCTTATTAATACTTTCTACTGATACCAGGTCCCCAAATTAAGTCCATATTAAGTAATTCTAAGGACTTTCTAATGGTTCTTGCTAACTTGGTCTTACAGAAGGCCTTATGTTGCTTACCCTTCTTGCAGGCAACACAAGTGTGGTCATTCACAAAAACTTTAGAAGGTAGGCCTCTAACTAGGTGTCCCTTAACAAGTTTGTTTAAATTTTTGAAAATTCACATACCTAATCTCCTTGTGCCACAATTTAGACTCATCTGATGTTGCATTTGCATATAAACAAGTTATACCTCCAGAAGGAACAATGTTCTTTAAATCCAAATTGTACACTCCATTCTGTCTAGGAGCTCTAAGTACAACTTGACTTTCATCAAGAAGCTTAAAGCTAGGAGAAAGGATAAGGCATTCAGTGTCAGTAAAGAGGACACTGTTTTTCTTGTCAGACATTTGTAAGACAGAGAAAAGGGTAAACTTAAGGTCATCTACAAAATAGACATCATCAAAGTCTAAATCAGTCGTTCTGATTTTACCTTTACCGGTCAAAAATGTTATTTTACCCTCCTATTGGGGATCACTTCCAAAAGCCCAAAGCCTCCATTGAAATCTTTATAGTTTGAAATAATAAGCTTTGTTTGCCAAGTACATATGGCTAGAGCCAACCCACTATCTACCACTGCATGATCTTGTAGAAAATTTTCTGGATTGCCTTGCACAATAAGTAAGAGAAATTAGTATCTCTTAGGGACCCAAGTCATCACAGACTTGGATATCCCTTTTGTGGGTCCACATACAAAACCTTTTGTGAGTATGAAAGATCCCTTATTCTTTAAGACCTATGATCCATGAAATTACCCTTGGGCCTCCCAAACCACACCTTGACTTCTCAGGTCATTAACCATCATACCCATACCAGTATTAACTACAGCTCTTGTCCCACAGTTATCATATTTTTTAAACCCTAAAGGGTTTTAACATCTTGTTTTAAGACTTTGTGTCAAAAGCTGTTTTTGTGAAGTAAACCTCTTGATATGTGGTGAATAAGAAGGCTCTGGTCTTACATTGTCCATTTCTTGGATAAAATTGGGTCTAATAGCCTACCAGTTTGTGCTATTTTTGGGGAAAATGCCTAGCAAATCACTAACATGTCTATAGCTAACTAATAGGCCTAGCAGAACTAATAGGCCTAGCAGTAACTAAACAGTATTTACTCTCTTTTTCCAAATGGCCTAAACATGAATACCAAACATGTCCTGGTTAGTACTCCTGATGGGACAAAAGTCCTTCTTGCTTGAGGGTATTTCAATTTATTTGAAATATTTTGTTGATTAACCCTATTAGCATTATCCCATAATGGTTTGATCACCCTTTGACCAGTATTGCCCACAGTTTTCAGCTTAGGTTCTGGACTCTTTTTGTCATAAAAATCACAATCTTTGATCAAATGTCACAATTACTTTTATAGACAAAGCAAGCTTTTTATTATTTCTTAAATCCAATCCCTTCTTTCTGAGAAATTTGACCAACTTTATCAACTCGATTTCTAACTGTTTGAGTCTCATTAGTCTTAACAGGACTAACTGTTTTTACAGCAGACACATCATCCTCATCATCTGAGTTCCAATCCTCAATGATGACTTTGTCTCTATTAATTTTTGGTTTAGATACAACTAATTCATGGACAGACTTAGGTTTTTCTATGTTTACTTCATTTGTTTTACCTACAGTCTCACTAGTTTTAGATTTAGTAGTATCAGTTTTTGACTCAATGATTTTCTTTCTAATAGCATATTCATCTAAACATGCAAATGATATGTCAGCTCTAGGGGTTAGTAAGTTCCCTGTTATAGAAGGGGGAACAGCATGATACCCATCTGCTTTGGAGAACCTATCATTTGCTGGTGTGATCTCTTCATCACTTGATCTGACCTCAAAAACACTCATACTAATCTCACTATCAGTTTCAGATTTGTTACTCATTTCATCCAATTGTGTGCCATATCCTAAACCATTTATCCTTAGCACTCATTTGACTGTTGAGTATTTTATTAAGACCCTTAGGATTGATTCTTCCTATTTTTTATCTTAACTTTCAACTCATCTCTTTCTTTAACAACTTTTTCTAGTTCCATTTTAAGGTTGTTGATTTTTACTTCTCTACACTTAAGCTCATAGTTTTGAAACTCATATTTTTCACCCCAAGCCAGTTCATTATTTTCATGTCCAAGAATTCTAGATTAAAGGGTATTCTTAAGGGCTAAACTCAAAACCCTGAAGATTCTAATTTGGCTACTGCTATGTTTTTCTCATTCACTATCAAAGTTCTTTTGAAGAGTTTTAAAAAGATTCAAGACATTGTTTAGGAACATTTTTATACACTCTAGTCAGAAGAACTTGATGAGCCTGAGGAGGAATGGCCCATTAAACATAATTAACTGTGTTCAATCAAAATCATTGCTCCAGCATAGCCTATTAGAACTATCTTGTGCCACAAGTGCTTGTGTGATGGTTCATTTTGTTGTTGCATTCCTCTTGCCTTTACACCATAAATGCTTTTCCCTGGTTCCTTCCCCGATTTGCCTTCCATAGCAAAGTGCCCTTTCCTGAGACATTGTAGCTTCAACATTTTGACTTATCAAAGGTAACAGGTTGTATTTCTTTGAAATCCAAGTTCCTTCCTGTCTTCTGAATGAATCTTTGTACCCTAACAGTCATCATGGCTACTTTCCATCTAATATCCAATTCTTCCAAGTCATCTTGATCAATCTACTGCAAATCCTCATTATCAAGTGGGAGGACTCGTTTTGACTATTGTTTAAATAAAGAGCATACTACTTCAGTCAGCACCTGGAGTAGATAAAACTGGCCTGGCTTGTTGAACTATTCCTCCAACAGTAATAACTCTAAAATATCCACTAGGCAGTACTAACTTCATTTAGTTACAAAGCATGTATTCCAATTAAGTAGAAAAAGCCAGTTCTGAGAATTAGATGTGGAACTGAAAGACCTTTCATCTCATTTTAATAGACCCTAAGGTTGAGGTAGAGATCATCAATATCAGACTGGTCTATGTCTTGCTTATTTCTCATGATTAAAGCAATTTGACTCCATGAAGAAGGAAGACTTCTTTGGAACTTTTGGTTTGTTATCTTCCTTTGATACTGGAGCAGCATGAACCTCCAATTGACTTATGAGTTTTTGGGACCTATCATAAGCCTTACCATGACTTTCATTATGTGCAGTGGGTAAAGTTATCAAACTGATGTTTATAAAACATTCCTATGCGCTTTTTGGATTCATCATGTTCTCCAAACTTGATTTGATTGAAGCCTAGAGAGATTAAGCATCTTAGAATCATAATGAAACTTAAGGAGAAATTACAACAAGGTATTGCTAATAGCAAGATGCTCTTAACTCTTTCCTGATTCCTTTTGGCAGTCAGTTGTTTGGCAGTCTTAGGAGCAGGAGGACCAGATTGTTCTCCTGCTGGTGCAGCCTCTTCTTGGAGATCTCCATCGACAATTATATCCCATAGGTTATGATCTGTGTGGCAGATATATTGTCGCATTCTCATGCTCCAAATATCATATTCTCCCTTCTTGATGATAGGGATTTTCATTGTTGTTATAGTTGGTGTGTGATGAGGAAGCTAGATCTATCATCTTCCTGGTTTGATTGTAAATCTGCTTCAAATAATGGGAGTCTTCTTATTCAGAGTTTCCACACAAGCTCTAATACCACTTGTTGGATCCCTTACTGAATAGATCTTGAACCTTTAGCTTGCAAAGGTTTGTTACTTTAGATAAATCCAAAGCAACAATAATGAAACACTGATTGAACACTATTGATTATGCAGAAACTAATCAACAATGCTAAGAAGAACACAAAGTTCGTTTTTTATCAAACTCAACGCTTGTATTTATAACTTAAATATCATACTAAGGTTACAAGCATGAACAGCTAATTGATCTCTATTGATCTATATCTATTGACTATGCCTAGGGTTCCTTTTATACACCAAGGAAAACCCTAATGGGCTTACAAAACGCGTGAGGAGATAATGCATATCTATTCCTAAAATCACTCACGCCCTATACTCCTAACACACTAACATATCTATGCTAGCAGCACTAACTTACTACTAAACATCACTAACTATACTACATTACTAAAACAATGTCCTGGCCGATACTAAACTAAACACTAACAATTACTAAAGACTTAGTCAATTTTCTTCAATCTTTCTCAAGCAGCACAAACTTCACTAGCAGCACCAATATTGAACCAGCAACAATAAGTTGTAAAGTCTTCTAAAACCCAACAAATACCTACTCAGGGAACAAGGATCACTTAAATGCAATACATGAAATAATAAAGAAAGCGATAAAAAACGAGATCATAACTTATTAATCCAAAAGATAATTAAATAATTAAATGCCAATAACAAATAATAAAGCACAATTAATAACATAGCAACAATAAATTAAACCGCATGATCTGCTAAATCAAAATAATAATTAAATTATATTGACCAAAATAAATTGAAGTATGATTACAAACTATGCTGAATTAATGCTCTCGATCCCCTGGCCGAACGTCATGGCAAACCTCAAAGGGTTTGCCCTACACCTATGCTCGAACAGTGTCTTTTCCCTTTTCTTGTTAGCGACTAAACCACCAGAGGAGTACAGAATGAATAAATGATATCAATTTGATATCATATATATAGTAAAGGTAAAGTTTAGTCACTTGGCGAGTTTGGCCCCTCTTCTTTTATGTAGTTTATAATTAATTCTTGAAACTTCATAACTTTTGTCCAGCTTTAGTCCCTGTGATGACTCATACTTTACGACGTAACGGCATCAACCGACTATTCACGCTCATACAACCCTTCAGACGCAGCATTCCAATCTCAAGTAAAACATAAAAAAAATTGGTTACTGGCGTAAACTTATCAACACTTGCGCCGTAACCCTTAAATCATTCCATAAATATAAATTCCATAATAATAATTTAAAGCGTAACATCGTACGGGACGTTACGCCGTAATTGCCCTCATACAACACCAAATCTTTATTAATAAATGATTACGGCGTAACTCCTGTGGGACGTTACGCCATAAAGTCTTCTAAACATTATTTCTCTTGTAATAATATTACGGCGGACTCCATAATTTATGCCGGTTATACTTTCATGAGATGCGTGATTCGTTGATATAAAAAACCGTTCTTTTCCGCATCTTTTCCGTTCCAATGTCTTCTTAAGTTCCCCTGAATTCTACAATAATTAAAGAAATTAAGTACTGAATTCAAATAAAAAAGATAAAAAGCGTAAGGCAATAAACCGACGGGTATATATGAGAATTTATAAAAGTAATGAAATATTTGCTGTTTATCAACGAATCAATTCTAGATCTTCAGAATTAGAAGAAAATTTAAGTAGTCGTTACAAAATAATTAGTTTTGAAAATGATGATTATATTACATAGATTTACTAAAAATCCAGTGTGATTGTAATGAAACATATATACATTCCAAATTCTACTTGAAGCTGCCGTGAAATATTAAAGTGGATAGAACATATTAAACAATGCAATACTTTCTCTTTTTATGTAAATAACTTGAGGTTATACAAGGCGGATCAGCAAAATAGCG
Source organism: Tanacetum coccineum (assembly GCA_026074375.1). Classification (NCBI taxonomy): domain Eukaryota; kingdom Viridiplantae; phylum Streptophyta; class Magnoliopsida; order Asterales; family Asteraceae; genus Tanacetum; species Tanacetum coccineum. The sequence goes on along the minus strand of BQNB010012697.1, from coordinate 44,007 downwards.
TGCTCTACCGCGAGCCTAATAATCACGACAAACATTCGTCTAGACACATGTATTCATTATTAACTTAAAGTTATTTGATAAACAAAAAAAGATTTAAGATTTTGGATTAAGAACTTAATAAATTAACAATCACATTCGAATTTAACCAATTATATTGACCACCCTTGAATAACACGATGACTCATTCAGGAACAGTTTTAAGATCCTTTTAATTTGTTTGCTCAAGATAGCCTGTATGAATCTACATGTAATTAATCTGAAACCACCGACAATTATATTGAAAAGCTGGATTAAATTGTCCTCGTATGTGGTCACATTATCATTATCTTCGCAACTGGTTGGAATGTTGTCGTCAAGATATTTTCCTTTAATCACTTCTACTGTTCGAAATATGAAATTTATGGCCATCCAAATACCCTGCATCAATATGTTCAAGATTAACATTATAAAAAGTTAAATGATGAATGTAACACCCCAAAAATATTGCAGTGGAAGGTAACCGGGGGCATGACGTTCATAGCACAAAATCACGAGTTATATCGAACGACCTCTATATGAGTCTTTTGAAAAATACACGTTCGATTAAATAAAAAGAAACGATTGAGTCCAAGTCACGTGTATTTCCTCCAAATGCTAAAAGGACACACAAGACACGATTAAGCCCATAAATTGAGAATATTTTTACATGATTTTAGGGGTTAAATACCCCGAAAAAGTGTATAAAAATACACCTCATGTAATGTTCTTGTTATATTACTGGATAACCAAAACGGTATACGTAAAGTCAATTTTTTTTTGGGATAAAACTTCAAGTTATAAATAAATTATTAACCAAAATTACCGTTGTCACAATTAATAAAACAATTATTTCAGTTGAGGCGTATGCGGTTAACTTACAAAATAGAGGAAAACAACATACAACCTGTTTGACAATACGTGACAAAAAGAATGCAATATGTTTACTGCTTAATTAGCATTCTACGATAAATAGAGCAAAATTAATAAAAACTTCATACTAAACATTACCTTTTCAATTAATCCAATAATTATCTACATCAATAAGTTAAATATCATATTGCACATAACCACATAAAGAACCACACACACATCCTTGATTTAGTTCCATCAAATCCAATACAAATATCATTGGGAACATAAAATATTAAACAATTTCACCACATTCATCGTTAAATTCAAGCATTTTTCTTCTTTAGAATATTCAAAATGAAAATCTCAAAGGACATGAACAAACTCACATAAAAGCAAAGAATCGTATTTAGGAAAAATTATTAAGGCAACGACACTGTAAGACTAAACATTAGAGCAAAAAAAAGCACCCAAAATAAACCAATCAAACGTAAAATGTTTTATTAAATTCAAAATTTGAATTCAGCTTCTAGAAGCCTGATCTTGAAAGATTATGGCAAGATTTGCAAGTAACCACAAAAGACAAAAGGGCCAGTTGTCCGTGTACAGAGGATTCCCTTAAATAAGGGGACTATTCCCTTATCAATAAGGGAATCGTCGCACCGTCTTGGCGCGGACCTGGTTCCTCTTGCCTATAAATAGAAGCTCATTTCTCACACATATTTCACCTCTTTTCAGCTTAACTTTTTGTATATTTTCAGTAGTAATAAAACTCATTTCCTTGATCATTACACTACTTTAATCTCATTTAAGATAATCCAAACATCCATCCATTTAGTGTGCAATTTAAGAATACAAGTTATCGAAAAGATACAAAGTGTTACAGTCTAGTGTTAGTTGTCGTAACAATTGTTACAGCCTTTGTGTACTTTATACATCAAGTTCATAACCACCATACATGAACCTTAGCTAGATCAGGTTAGTATTTTAGTCTTGAATATACGTTAGTGATCAGGTTAGTATTTTACTCCTGAAAATATGAGTGTGAAAGGTTTGGTTCTATCCTGAGAAGAACTTGACATTTAGCTTAGTGTCGGAAAATATTGTAAGCGACGTTGTACGGTTTTCATCGTCTAAAGGGAGTTTGTTGACATAGTGAAGTTAAATCATGAGTTGGGTACTCGGGGAGTGGAGTAGGGAGAAGAGGAGCTTCGTAGCCGAGCCATTGTAAATTCTTGTATCTTGGTTTGATCTTTCCATCTCTTATTTATTATTTTCATATATCTTGATTATTGTCTTGCATTCATATATACATATTATGATTGATTGATCTCATATAGACTCGAATATAAAGTTTTGAAATAATCAATTTAAAATGGTAAACTTTACAAACCCCCTGTCTAGTTTCCACAATAGATATTGCCTTAGGCACATTCATGAAAACATGAAGTTAAGGTGGAGTAGAACTGCATACAAAGACATACCGTGGAAGTCTGCAACAACTTTAACAGTACCACGGTTTGATGAAGCTATAACTAGTTGAAGACTTTCAACAAAGACTGTTATGATTGGCTAGCAAAGATACCACCAGTGCACTAGGCTAGATGACACTTCTCAGGTAAACCCCAAACACTTTTTAGATACCATTTTCATGTTTATAGTTTTACTAGTTTTCTAAATAGAATAGTTGACATAGAGGGCTAGACACAGAAGGTAGGGAATAGGCCAAAAATAATACGTGCACCCTTTAGTATGCTTAGAAGCGTATTTAATGAAAAGAGTTGTGATTGTAAAACAAGTGATAGAGAAAAGTGATGGACTACTTACACCCACTGCTACTAAGTTGTTTAATGTGGTGAAGGTTGAAGCAAGTGAGTTCATTTCTCAATACAATAGAGGGCATTTGTATGGGGTTACAAGTCCTTGAGGTAAGGTGTGTGTGGTTGATGTGCAAGTTACACACCATAAAAAAAATGCTAGATCCGCTACGTAAATTTTAATTTATTGTTTTATTAGTAAAATCATGACAATAACCAGCATTCTTGTCATGAATAATAATAAATCTAGATCTTGATTCATTATTAATAGTTAATAAAGTAAAAAGGGTAGATCTAATTAATTGTTAATTTGAATTCGGAATTTCTTTTCTTTTTATCCGGTCTTAAGGCTCACGCAATCAATCTTAGTTGATGTATGTGGCTCACTAGGCACCTTGCTCGAAAATCTAGTGGGAGCCTTTTGATTCTCCTTTTGAGGAAGACTCCTTCCTTGTAATGAGGATTAAGAACTCGGGCATTATTTGATTTACTGCTTTAATATAGAATTTATCTTCTTCTTCTACCCTCTTCTGTCTGTTTTATTTGCTTATATGCTTCCATCTGAATTGTTTTTGTTTGCAAAAGATTTTTGAAATAATTAAAACTGACTAATACCTATATTGAAACTTGTTTTAATTAAATTAAGATTCTTACGAGTTTATGTGTCATTTGGGTGTGGTTATATATAATGTGGCTCATACCTAACTTCTCACGACGAACTTACTCGAATCTTGGTTTAATTTTGTCTGTAAATACACATATATATTAATTCCTTATGACCTGTTATGTGTTATTTGTAAAACTTGTTTTTTGACAAATTAAGACGGACATTAAAACTATGAAACTCGTTTTATTATAAGTTGATTGTTTTGTGAAGTCTTATGTATCACTCGGGTGTGGTTATCTATAATGTTGAGGCTCATACCTTAACCTCCCATGACGAGACTTGCAAATCATATTAGCTTATAATGTGTTCTAAACTTTAATTATATAAAGTTTTGTGCTTTTATCAATGAGAATTGGTACTACATTATGACTTGCAAGGCATGACGCATATGTGTCACTTCGTGCAAAGACATGGTTTTAGCTATTTTCTAGGGTTTAATTGACCTTTAGTGCAACTACATGTTTCGACTTATGTGGTAGTTATTTGAAGAATTTGTGTCTTCGGGCACATGTAGAGTACGATATAGGGGTTTGGTCAATTTTTATTCTTTTCCCGCGATATTAGTACACCTAAATAAAAGTTAACAAATGGTTTACTTAACTTGTGTAACAAAGATGTATGCAAGCGTCTTTGTACACCTTTTGACATACGTTTTATTAAACTTATGTGATACCCTATTTGTAATTTAAGTCAATGTCGCCCAATCTAAGAACACTTGCAATTGGGTTTTTTTTCTCTTGTCAGACCTTAGGTTAATTCCAACCCAAGGCAATTTTTCTCTATAGGTCAGACCTATGTATGGTAATGAAGTTCTTACATTGGTTGACTTAATCAAGTATGCTTGGTCATACCTTGGACCCGAGGCATAAGATGAGACTAAACATGCTCATGACGTTACTATATTTGTTACTAATGCTATGATGTCTCATAAATCTAAGAGTTTCACTTTTAATGCAATTAACGCACGTCGCTTACCTTTTGCCTCATTTGTTTACTAGCTGGTCAGACCTTCTGTAATAAGTGGGAGTTCAAGTTGGATCTTAGCCTTTTAGCAATTAATTGGGTAGTTAATTTTTAAAAGAATTAATTATCGAAAATACTAAAATTGAACTTTCTATGTTATAATTAATGGTATTGTTGCAACATAAATTCGTAAATGAAAGGTTGTATTTCTTGAAAAATACAAACCTAGTCTCTTTTCCTTGTAAGAAAGAGAGAGACTTACTCCTATCTCTTCTCCTTGCTTGACAAAACTAAGATATGATCAAATTGAATTTTTCCTACCAAAGGACTTGTGTCCCAATGGTACCACATGTTGTGTGTGTAACTCCCCAACCAAATGATTGTTTGTGGTCGATATAGTGTGAGATAGTTAGTTGCCGTTCTAAAAGAAAATTGAATTTTTCCCATTATAGTTAAACTTACTTTTATTCTTTCATTAGCCTTTTTCGGTTTTGAAATCTTTCAAAGATAAAATATTTTGTGTAACTAGAGAACATGTTGTCTATAGCTACCAAAATGCTAATATCTTGCACTTGTCAAGATGATATATGAGTTAATGAGAGGAAATTGCAATAGACCGCAACGAGTAAATTCCATATACTCTGTTCAATACCTAAGTACATTGCTACTTATAGGCATTTTAAGAGAGTAGGAAAGTAAATAAATCGCTATTTGCTATCTACTGGTAATGTAACACTTATAATGTTGACAAATCCATTAGGAGCTTTGCGTTTTACTACTAAAAAGACATTCATGTGAGGTTGTCAAATTCAGTAGGAGCTACAAGAATTATTTCCTTGTTAGTTGCCCATATCATTTCTAGCTTGCTTTGAAATAATTCATTACCTTCCGAATACGAACAACCATGGTTCTAAGGAGAATTGCATTTTATTTTATAAGATAACATGTTGCTTTCTTGATGTTGCTTTCCAAAATGTTATCTATAGAATAATAATCCACAACTCCTTAGTAAACGTTATGGTTCGAAATCTACTTGAAATATCTATGACACTATCATATTGTTTATACAATCGAGCGCTTGTCGTACTATTTGTCTACTTTAGATCATGTTGTCCCGTACACAAGTGGGAGAAATCTTAAGTGTGTGCAAGGAACAACATATAAGAATATGATTATTGGTTTCTCTTGACCGCAAGGTAAGAAAGCTAATATTTCACTAGACCATAAACAATAAGATAGTTTGGTTGCCCTAATCACAATTAATGTCAAGATATAATAGTATATCTACTTCAACTTATTGAAACTATATGTTTTAGGTCAAAATAAATTAATGGTTAATTACATAACATAATTATAAAAGTATCGGAATTAACTTGAAATTGGCTAATAAACTCAAGAGTTTGCGTTCAAAATAACTTTAGTTAGTATAATTATGTTGGCTTGTTAAGACATAATTAAAAAGTCCTTGAATTTATCAATGACTTATAACATAAAGTAAGTAGTAAAATTGTTATGTTTTCTTGTTAACACATAAACATGATGTCCTTGAATTATTCAAAAGACTTTGTAACATATACTTCACATGTTCTGTTTTTGTGAAACACATGAACATAGAGTTATTGTACTATTCAAAGAAAATATAATACGTTATAGCATGCATTTGGTTTTAAAATACTGAAATCATCAGTCACAACCAAACAGTACTTTTTCTTATTAATACTTTCTACTGAGACAGGTCCAAATAAGTCCATATGAAGTAATTCTAAGGGCTTTCTGATGGTTCTTTCTAACTTGGCCTTACAGGAGGCCTTATGTTGCTTACCCTTCTTGCAGGCAACACAAGTGTGGTCATTCACAAAAACTTTGGAAGGTAGGCCTCTAACTAGGTGTCCCTTAACAAGTTTGTTTATATTTTTGAAATTCACATGACCTAATCTCCTGTGCCACAATTTAGACTCATCTGTTGTTGCATTTGCATATAAACAAGTTATACCTCCAGAAGGAACAATGTTCTTTAAATCCAAACTGTACACTCCATTCTGTCTAGGAGCTCTAAGTACAACTTGACTTTCATCAAGAAGCTTAAAGCTAGGAGACAGGATAAGGCATTCAGTGTCAGTAAAGAGGACACTATTTTTCTTGTCACACATTTGTGAGATAGAGAAAAGGTTAAACTTAAGTTCATCTACAAAATAGACATCATCAAAGTCTAAATTAGCAGTTCTGATTTTACCTATACCCGTTATTTTACCTCCTTTAGGATCACTTCCAAAAGCCATAAAGCCTCCATTGTAATCTTTATAATCTGAAAGATAAGCTTTGTTGTTAGTCATATGGCTAGAGCAACCACTATCCACCACTGCATGATCTTGTAGAATGCTTTCTGGATTGGCCTGCACAATAAGTAAGCGAAATTAGTATCTCTTAGGGACCCAAGTCATCATAGAATTGGATATCCCTTTTGGGTCAACATACTCAAACTTTTTGAGTATGAAAGATCCTTTTTCTTTGAACACATGATCCATGTAATTTCCCTTGGGCCTCTAAACCCACCTTGACTTCTTAAGGTCATTATCCATCTTACCCTTACCAGTATTAACTACTGTTCTTGTCCCGACAGTAGTCATTGTTAGCCTTAATTATATTAAGTCAAACAAGAATGTTATCGGTCTTATAAAGTCAAATTGGGTCTTGTAAAGTAATAGGCTAGTCGGGTTTAACAGGCTTGGATTGTAATCTAATATTGTCCGTGTTTTGGGATCAAAGCCTAAGATATACCAAGCCTGGCCCAAGTAGAAAAGCCCACAAGCCTACATGTTGGCTAGGGGTATAAAAGAAACCATCTCCATACATGGAGAGGGTGTTGGTTGCATTTTCTCACACTTGTAACTCACCTGTCTCTCTCTAATCTAACTTTCCTAGTTTCTTTCTTTCTCTCTTTTCTTTCTTCTTATTGCCGGTTCATTAGAGCTTATTTAGAGCTTATTCGAGTTTGCTTATTTGTTGTTGTGAAAGGATTATAAGACTAACATGTGGTATCACTCACCAATGGGTGTTTAGTGTTTGATTTTTGTGGTTTAGATAAGCAAACCGTGGCTTATTTCTCTTAATAAGCTCACGGTTCAAAAGCTTGGAGCTTATTGGCTTATTAACCTTATTCTCTCTTTGTTATTCATGATTCTTTACCTTATCTAGTTGTCATTTAAAGAATTAGATAAGCTCCACAGTTGTTTGCTTTTAAGCTTTTTAATTTTGGCTTATTTTTCTTCTTTTCCTCCTCGACGTGGTGTTAAGGGTTCAATTTAGAAAAGTCACAAGGGTCACGTCTTCCTTTTTTAGTTCAATCTTCCAACTAGTTTCTTAGTTTCCATAATTGTTGTGCTTATTTTCGAGCTTATTTGTTTTTTTTTCTTATCCACTTGTGATCCCAACCAGTTCTACACAAGTAACCTAGATCCACAATTTTAGCTTCCAAAGAAAAGGACTTCCTATTTGTTAGTAAAAGTGGTCCTCACTAGATAGAGACACCGATCAGAATATGTCACAAGTCAAGCGGAATATGCACATTATTAGTTAAGCGGAATATGTACGTTTGATATTCAAGCGAAATATGCATGTGTAAATTTTAAGCGGAATAAGTATGTTTAAAGACAAGCGAAATATGTTAAATAGATGAAGCGAAATATGTTCAATGTTTAAGCGAAATATGCAGCATTAAGGTCAAGCGAAATATGTTTAGAATTTTTAAGCAAAATATGTTCAACATCAAGCGAAATATGAAGGATTAATTTTCAAGCGAAATATGTTTAGAAATTGAAGCGAAACATGCAATTTTCATTTTTCAAGTAAACCATGCAATTCTTAACCAAGCGAAATATGTCAATTTTAATTTCACGGTTTTTCTATTGATTTTGTAAAATCCCGACAAGTAAACTTTTTCATTCTCGGTTTTAATCATAGAGTTGTAAAATCCCGTGGAGTTAATTGCATTCTCTCTCACCATAATACAATCAACACTTCATAACACTTAAGATCCGATATCCATTCACAACTTCATCAAAATGTCAAATTCAAATATCAATTTGCAAACTCAATCATCGAATGCTCTTCATAATGCTATCATGGAAGCGGGTAGCAAAGATCGTCCACCAATGTTAGCACCGGGTAATTACGTTCAGTGGAAATCCAGAAACAAGAGATACATTGACACCAAACCTAACAGTGAACTCATCCACTATTATCTCCAAAATCCACCATGCACGTATCAATAAGCTGAGAAGACAATTCCAGTTGCTGAAGGAAGTTTTGAAACAACTACAGAAAGGTATATGGAGAACTATAAGAATGTTTCACAAGACATACGCGATCAACTGAATGCTGAAGCTGAAGCCGTTCAGATCATTCTCACAGGGATAGATAACGATATCTACTCCACAGTTGATGCTTGTCCGAATGCATGTGAAATGTGGAAAGCCATTGAAAGGTTGAAACAAGGTGAATCAATCAATGTTCAAGATCTTGAAACCAATTTATATTGGGAGTTTGGAAAATTCACATCACGGGATGGTAAATCACTTGAATCGTATTACTCACGGTTTTACAAGATGATGAATGAGCTTGTCCAAAATCAGTGTCATGTTACAAATCATCAAGTGAATGTCCAGTTCTTACTTCAACTACAACCAGAATGGCAAAGGTTTGTGACACTTGTTAAGCAGAGTCAAGAGCTAAAGACTGTCTCCTATCACAAACTTTATGACATCCTAAAGCAACACCAGAATGAAGTCAATGAGATAAGAGCTGAAAGGCTAGCACGTACTGCTAATCCACTTGTACTTGTTGCTCAACAACAACCAGTTTACCATCATCAAAACCATCCTACTCAAAACACTCAATATTCCTCCACCAGATCACAACAATCTACCAGAAACAGAGGAAAAGCAATTGTTACCTCTTCTGCTCTTACTTATGATCTAGAACTTGCTACGGTTACTGAAGATGAGGAAATGTCAAAGGAAAAGGAGATTGACAAATCATGGCTTTAATTTCTCTCTCGTTTAAGAAAATCTACAAACCTACCGACAACAACCTTCGAACTTCATCAAACACCAGTAGAGCTAATCAAGATAATTCTCCAAGAATCAACAGAGTAACTGGATATGATAAACAGAGGGCAGTTAATGTTGCTGGGGCTAGGGAAAATGTAGGTACTCCGGTAGTGCAGAAGTGTGGGATTTAGTGTTATAATTGCAAGGAATATGGGCATGTATCAAGGGAATGTCAGAAACTGAAACGAGTAAAGGATGCAGCTTATCACAAGGAAAAGATGTTATTGTGCAAACAAGAGGAAGATGGGGTTCAGTTGAATACAGGACAAGTTGATTGGAAAGATGATATTGATGATGAGTCTGATGATCAGGAATTAGAAGCACATTATATGTATATGGCACATATTCAAGAGGTTACTCTAGATCCAGTTGACAATTCTGGACCAATCTTTGATGATGAGCCAATTCATAAGGTACAAAACAATAATGACAACTATAATGTGTTTGCCATGGAAAATGAACATCCTGAGGAACCTGAATCTAGTAATGACATATATCTGACGGAACAATGTGACACCAATATCACTATTGAGTCATTGGATGTATGTTATGATAGAGCTCAGGATGACCAGGATGATACTGATGATCTTGATCAAGAATGTGATTTGCTTGTTCTTTAATTCAGAAACTAAAATGTGAAATTGATGACAGCAAAAACCGAAATAAATTTTTGGAATCATCAAACAAGGCTTTAGTTGATAAATTGAAAGGTGAAATTGAAGATTTCAAAACTAAAAATAAAAGTTTAGAATCATCAAATAACCATTTCAAAGAAGCAAACAATGAACTGTCTAAGACTAATCAGTTGATGTTTAAAGACCTTAAGAAGTTCCAAGCAGAACTTGATAAGTATAATGATGTGAATTATGCGTCAAAGGTGGAAATTGATTGTGCAAAAGCTAAAGGGGATTTAATGTCATACAAAATCGATTTTGAAAAATCATCTAATGCATATACTCAACAAATAAATGATTTAAATCAAACGATTTCGGATATGAAAAAGGAGCTTTGTGCACATCAAGAAACCATCTCCATAATGTCACAAGCAAAAGAGGCTCAGATTAAGCTTTACAAAACTCGTGAAGACAAGGAAATTGATAAAGTCATTGCTTTAGAAAACAAAGTCAAGGTTTTGAATGATATTGTATATAAAACCGGCCAATCTGTTCAAACAATGAATATGCTTAATCGCAATTGTAAAACGAGTTTTGTAAAACCTGAGTTCCTCAAGAAAGCTCAAAGAGCGAATCCTCGTCTGTATGATATAGGTTGCTACAATGATAATCTTGCGTTAATGTTAGCCCCTGATTCTGACGAAACGATTCGTCTTGACAAAGAACGTCGATCAAAATTAAGCGATCTAATCAGACCGTTTGATTATGCTCAATTGAATAATCTTTATGATTTGTTCGTTCCTCAACGGGAAAAGTCGGCTGCGCAACACAATTTTCCAAAAACGTCAACGATGAGTCAAACATCTACTAATAATGAATTTTCCAAAGAGTCTTTTCGTAAACAACCAACTTTGTTAGAGAAACGAATAGATGAATCCATTCCTTGGGATAAAAAGTGTCAAAGCTCTAAAGAACTTTTCAAGATTAAAAAGTGTGTTGGCACGATTTTTGATGGAGTGGAACGTTGCAAACAAACAATCGCCAAAAGAACATATTTTGGTAACATCGATCCTTTCATTCAAAACACAATAGAAGGAAATTTTGGGCCATAAATTAGCAAACTCAATGCGGACTTAGAAAAATTTCACTTGTGTTTGAAAGAGGAAATGGTTGCTGATTTGAGATACTTTAATTCTTTTGAACATGAAGTAGACACTCTCAAATCTCAACTGGAAACTCAAAAAACACAGTTTTTGAATGAAATCGACCGACTTTCAAGGGAATATTACTATGCTGATCACATGAATGCAATACTTGGTGTGTACACTGATCTGGATGAATTTACTAATTTGCAATGTGATTACGTAGAAACCTGGGAAAAATGTGAACATCTTGAAAAAGAGCTTTCAAAAAGTAGAACAATGTCAAAGAGTTTTGAAGCACTTCAGAAACATGCGATTAATCTTGAACTTGATTTACAACAGTGTAAAGAAAAGATAAAAAATGACAAATCTTTCAAAGAAAATCAGTCAAACGTATTTCTGAAAGAACGTGAACAGTATTTTGAAATTCAAGACTTGAAAGCTCAATTACAAGACAAAGGAATTGCAATAAGTGAGTTAAAGATCATAGAAAAGATGAAAGGAAATTTATGTGGATACTTGTTTGTAAATCATCTGTTATTCGTACAACCGGAATGCTTTAAAAGTTGAAAAGGACAATTAATTTTTAGGTAAACCAACTATTTTTCAGATTCTCTTGCAAGAGAAAGATTTTTCAGTCAAAGTCAGCTTACCACACAAATGTGCCATGATTTTTCAATACTGTTACTGGCACAGATTGTGCCTCAAAATGTGTCCCAATTTTTCAAAGAACACAAATGTGATTGCACCAGGAATGTATAAAGTGCACACAAAAGCCTAATCAAACTTGGAACACATGGTTACCTTAAGTCATTAGGATAATACTAAAAACATGTGTCTTTCTCTAACAGAGTAAAGTCCCCCACTACTTGTGTTATGCAGACCACAGACATTAAGAGACATCAATTGGAAGTAGAAGGTCATGCACTAACAATAATGTCCCAATGGGGGAAGATGAAAGTAAGCTAAAAGTCGTAGAGACCACCGTAGGTATTTTAGTTTTCGAATATACAACGTCTATAACTGCGTGTAATGACAGTTTGATTGCTAAGACCTCGAGAATGTTAAATTTGTCTGTGTAACTTGTGGAAATATGTGTGCTGAATGACAACATGATTTGTGTGTTCTACATTAATTAATGTGTGAGTTCTAGGACTAGACAACAATGGTTTGTGCCTATTAGTATAGAGAACCCTAGCATAATGTGAAACCATTCTATTGTAAATCCAGTGAGAAAACCGTGCCACAAACTCCACTGTCGCAAAGTAATCTAGACCACATAACTAGGCAAGCAATTTGAAGAGAAAGTTAGATAAGGACTTGGCAACGTTGGTGGTATCCTATGTATACACCACCCGAATACCAATTGGAAAAACCTAAGTCTCATATAGAAATGTTAACCCAAACATTAGTTATGCATCTAGGAATGCATCTAGAACTGCTACTATTTTGGAACATAAGACTCCTAGGTGTTCCACTGCGTTAATACTCCATTGTCTTCTAATTCTTTTGCAACTCGTAGAGATAATTCTATTCATCTTTGACTCTGGATGCTCAAAGCACATGACCGGAAATCTCAAACTTCTAACTAATTTTGTGGAGAAATTTCTGGGAACGGTGAAGTTTGGAAATGATCAAATTTGAAACCTATTCTTGGTTATGGAGATCTGGTTAAGGAACTATTACTTTTTAACGGGTTTATGTACGTCGAAGGGCATAATCACATTTATTCTCGTTGGTCTATTCTGTGATGCGATTTGGAAGTTGCTTTTTGGAAGTCTACGTGTTATATCCGTGATTTGAAGGAAAATGATTTCTACACAGGTTCTCGTGGCACAGATTTGTATTCCATTACTCTGCAAAAGACTTAACAACTCCCAATCCATTTGACTTAAGGCTTAGCAACATCGTCTACTGGGTTATGGCATCGTCGTCTATCTCATCTAAACGTCGGATCACCTCAACTTGCTTTCGATAGTATTATATTGTGAATGGCACTTCCAAATTGAAATTCGTCAAAGATTCATTGTGTGTTCTTCTTTATGAGTATAGGGAAAGCAAAAGAATGTCTTTCACACTCAAGGCTACCCGAGCTCAAAAAGACAGTTACGCAACTTCTACACATGGACTTTTGTGGTCCAATGCGGGTTGAAAGCATTAATGGAAAGAAATAAGTGCTTCGTAATTGTTGATGACTGATCCGATATATCTAGACTCACATCTGAGGTCCAAAGACGCAAACACCTGGAGTTTCATTGATTTCTCACACCTTTTCCAAGAGGACTTCTTCTCAAGTTACAACAGTTTGAACTGATCTAAGGCACGCGGATTTCTTAATAATAATAACTATTCATGATATACTTTGCAAAAGAGGGAATTAGACACGAATCTCACTGCTCGAACACCAAAACAAAACAAATTTCTCGCGAAAGGACGGACTGTACTCTGTTGTGGCTGCCTCGAACAAATGCTAAGCGCGCTTAAAGTTCCTTTGTTCTTCTGGGCTGAACAGCAATTGCAACAACAATATTTTACTCCAAAACCCGTTCACTTGTTAATTCCTTGACATGAGAAACACCTTACAATATCTTCAATGCCCAGAACCGGCAGTTAATTCTTTCACATCTTTGGTTCTCCTTTTGCTATATCGTCAGAGTGGTGAAAATTCTTGATAAACTGAAGGAAAAGGTGATGCCATGTATTTTTGTTGGGTAGTATATTCTGTAAAATGGCTTACGGTTTTTTAACAAGAGAAAAGAATAATAGTTGAAACAATTCAAGTTAACTTTGACGAATTGCCTCAAATGCGTCAGGATCACGTCAGTTCTGACCCCGATCCACAATGTTCGACAACGGTACTTGAACAAGACAATTTAAGTCCCGGTCCATAAAGTCAAGAAAATGTTTCTCAAACTGCTGAGATAGAAACAACGTCAAATGAGCTAGAATTTCTATATAGTCCGATGTTCTGTGGGTAATTAGTCTAAATGAACATTCTCCTGTGTGTCAAAAGGTCTTCCGCTGTACATGCTACTAATAAATCCCGTTAAACGTCAACATCATAACACGACTCACACTTCTACAAACAACCGCGATGTTGCAGATCCACATCTATATAAACATTCAATAACACATCAAACATTTCAACTCAAGTAGCAACTGTCAATGCCAACTTGAGAACATTATTCAAGCTAGAACCAATACCGAAAATGCACAATTGATGATGTGAATTTATCAACATCTTTAGTTACACGGTACAAGAACAAGGGGAGACATAGTTCTCGTCATGTTGATGTCAAACATGCTTACTTTCTATCAACACCATTCCTTCTGCACAACGTTGGATCAAAAGATAATCCATTCGAACAAGTCATTGGAAATCGCTTCTCAATCAATTAGAAACAAGACGTCAGCTAGAAACAAGATGTCGGAGATGTGTTTGTTCGCACTCACCGTGAGTCGACCAAAACCAAAGTCAACATCAAAGAAAGCCATGGCTTATTCTACATGAATGAATCATGCAGGAAGAACTTATCAGTTTGTTCGATTAGATGTATGGGAATTAGTCGACAGGACTGATGTTGTTGTTTTTCAACGCATCAAAATAAACCCTCAGATATGTATTTTATATATTTATAGAAATACATATACGTTATTCAGGTAGCAAAGAATATACAAATTATTCTTAGGGAAACGAATTAATAATTAAAAAAAAAATATCAACCAGGGTATCGTTTTCCTTGGCGAGAGATGATTGGAATTCTACGTCTCATGTTTGTAATTCAAGCTTGATTGTCATTTAAGTTTTGGTTGGTTTTAACTAATTTTTACGCTAAAAATTAAACTAACATTAATTCTAAAATTAAAAACTAAAAGATTAAACTAAAACTGATTTAAAATATATAAATGACAAATATGCTTGCTAAGTGACATGAAATGTTCTTTAAGTGCGGGCTTAGGTTTAACGAATTAAAATCCTTAGAAAACAAGTTTCAAGAAATTAAATGACAAGTAAAGTAAAATGTTTTTTTTAAAATAAATGACAAGTATTTAAATTGCATTAAAAGTAGATGACGGTATGTAAATTGACTATTAACTTTTTAAACCTTTTTAAACCCGCACTTAAATTCCAAATCATTAATCACTTAGCAAACACAAGTTATTTACTCACTACTCTTAATGAAATTTAATTTAACAAACATAGCATTTAACGACAAAAATAAATCTACACTAAGCATGGCAAAAATCAAATACGTAAATATATTAAAAAAATAAATCTACACTAATTAATTGAAAAAGGATAGAAAATGGAACCGAATTGAAGACCCGCAATTAAATGAAAACCAACCGATTTATTTAGCTAAAACAAATAATCAAATTCGGTCTAGCTAAATAAACCCTTAAGCTCCATGCCTATGAGTTGACCGGTACCAAAAACAATATAACAAACACGAACTATTATAACAATACTAAACACTACTGTTAACATTAATATAAATCCTAAGTTATTACCAAATAACACGGCCTAACAA
>BQNB010012697.1:0-18906 GCA_026074375.1 Tanacetum coccineum | reverse complement strand
TAACCAATCAAACAATAAGACATACTGAAAGACTAAAGGATAAAAAAACTTCACTATATTGAAACAAGCAAGTAGAGAAGGTATAAAAGGGTTGCAAAACCCTAAAATAGTCCCAAAGTCAGCTACAAGTCGTTCTTTACCGAACTCCACTCCTATTATCCTATACAAAACCCTAAATTCAAGTTTGTATTTATAAGAAAAGGAACAATGACGACGTCGAAAGTGATCCTGACGTCGCCGCGCCAAGAATCTTCTAAGGTTTCTTTATGACGGCTACAGTCCAGACGCCGTCACAAATTCTTCTGACGCAGTCGCTTGATCATCTAGACGGCGTCGCAAGTAATCCTGACGGCGTCTCCACCTTCCGTAAGCAATTCTTCAAGCCTTCGTTGTGTAAAGTTGCACTCTTGTCTTGTTTCTTCCAAAATAGAGCCCAAGTCATGTGTATTTCCTCTAAATATCTTCCAAGTGCTAAAAATGCAAAAGAAATCATTAAACACATATTTTAAGCAATTTTGCAAGATTATAGGGGTTAAATGACCCCGAAAAGGTGTATAAAATTACACCACATCATGTGGCGACCAAGCCAACCCCTAACACCTTTGGAAAAGGGTGGGGGATGGTGATAGAAGTGTGTGATGGTGTGGAGAATGGTTGAGAGAGATATGGATGATAGATAGATAAATATAATGGCCCCAATGGTTGTATATATACTTGAAACACTCCTTGGCCTCCAAGGTTCATGAAAGTTCTAGAAAATGAGTTAATAAGGAGACTTGATCGGACTTGGGAGGTTAGGGAACTTAATTACACACTTTAAATGCAATTTAGGAGGTCAGGTCCATCCAGCCATGCGGTTGGATGGCCAGGCCGAGCGGCCAGATGTGTATTGGCTGGAAAAATGAATTTGGCCGTCTGGTTACAGGCTCGGGCCGGCAGGCCGGATCATTTCTAGCAGATGTTGTCTAAACAAAAGTTGTAGATCTTCTTTTTACCATTGCGTGGGCTATTGAATCAAGTCAATCTGAGTTTGTATGCTCAAGTTATGGCCAAAATGATGGAGGTGTGTCGGAAACAACAATACTTTCGATATTTCTTCATTTTAGCTTCTTTTATTCTTTTCTTTCTCATTCCCCGTCTTCTTCTTTATTCTTGAGTCTTTGGACCACTAACTTAATGACTTTATCTTCACGAATATACTCCAAGAGACTTGCATTTGTCGGGAATTCCTCGTACATGGACAAATCTTCGTTTATTGATCGTTTCTTTGTCTTTTTCTTGTCTTTCTTTGTCTTGGCTAGTTACGAACATGAAATCATAACTTTGTGCAATATTTGTAGCCAAAGCATGTTAATTAACCAAATAACATGTACAAAATCCATGATAACGCTCCTAAAACATACTCAATTTGAGCGTTATCAAATCCCCCCACACTTAAATTTTGCTTGCCCTCAAGAAAATCTAGGAAAAGAAATTTATAAAGAAAATACCTAAATGATAAAATAATGGAAAAAATAAAAAAATTATTATTTTTCAATTTTTTTTGAAAATACCAAAAATATTTTTGGGTTTTTTATAAATAAGCGCAAAAGGCGCAAACACCCCCCCCCCCCCAAATACACACACACTTAAAGGTTTGCTTGTCCTCAATCAATTTTAGAATTAAATAAAAATTAAATCCACATGGTGCATACAAAAATGATTAGAAAAATGCAATGCAAATCTACCAAGTACTAATACGAGATAAGATCCATCGTGTTTAAGCTATTGGTGAAAAACCGAGATGTTTGACAATACTCAAAGGTTTTCTTGCTTGATTAACATTTCTAAGCACCTTACGAAAAAGGAATGAAGCATAATTCACTCATCACTCGTTTATTTATGTGGTGGAGTATATAAGAGAAATCACACTCATAGCTCGGTCATGACCAAATTTATTACCATAAGCTTGTACAAGAAACAAAACTCCACCGACGTGGCGTAAGCACCAAGTGTAGACATCTAAAGAGGTCTT
Source organism: Tanacetum coccineum (assembly GCA_026074375.1). Classification (NCBI taxonomy): domain Eukaryota; kingdom Viridiplantae; phylum Streptophyta; class Magnoliopsida; order Asterales; family Asteraceae; genus Tanacetum; species Tanacetum coccineum. Next base: position 16,892 of record BQNB010012697.1, on the reverse strand, counting down.
TTATTGGGTTGTATTGTTTAGGCTTCGGGTTAGTAAGAGGTATGGATAAGGCATGAGATATTTTATTAGAAGGTGAATTACGAGAACATATAAGTCAAAAGTCTAAGTCCCATGTTGCTAGTCACTAAACAAACCTCAAACCCGTAAATGATTATAGTTACCAATGTATTCCTCCTTCACATATCGATCATTATATATATCACGTCTTAGCACATTGGCTAATCGATATCCAAACATACTTCATCTTCCTTCATCTTCATAAAAATATAGCACACTGGCTATAATTGTTGTCACATATTTTTTTCGATGACTAATTTTTTTTCTTATTTTACATCAAACTCCCCCACACTTCGCATAAGCATACACCACAAAACAAACATGAAGCTGTGCATCTCCATCTTTGTTGGAATGGCACACACAAACGGTGAAGTGTGGTATACCTATCAATCATAAAAAATAATCCAACATACCAAGCAACTAGCAACCCACCGTTTAGACTTTGACAAGTGGTTAGCCTAAGGTTTAAAGTTAAATATTTTTTTGCTTTTTTAGTGGATGTAACAAAATGAAAAGAATGGCTCGAAGGGTGTTCTATGGGTATCTAGCACTAAAAGTGAGTGCTAACAAAAGGGTTAATATGGGAGGTTAGCTAATCAGTGTAGCTAAAAATAAATATGAATACAAAAAAGGCTATTTTGGTTAAAATCCTAAGGGTGCCTCTTTATCACACGAATACACTTATATCACACGAGTGTGATCTCACTGCAGTCTGGTAATGATTTACAAGCACAAGTTCTAGAATAAATACAATCACCGACATACTAATAGCAAAAGAATTCAAGCATAAAAGATGTATGTTATATATGAAACAAGCTCAAATCCTCGCAATTGAGTGAAAAGGCTATAAATATGCTAGCAAATGTCATCGATCCTAGAATGGACTACAATATTAACCGGGACACCTCTTGAAATTTTCAAAATTATAGTATTTCACCAATTGGCTGATCTAGTTATTCTAATATAATATCTTATAAGCGTGAAAACAACTAGATAATAAGGGCAAACAAGTATTAAAACTTGGCCTCAAAAATTAAAAAAATTAAGATTAGTTTTGTTTTTCCACTATTACTTTCCTCCACATTTAAGTTTTGGATTGGCCTTATGTGAAAAATAAACTTCTAAGTATGGAGAATGGGGGAAATAAATAATTAGTCCAAAAGAAAAGAAACTTATCGGGCCAAGAAATCGCAATCAAACTCCGTCTGATAAGATGTCTAGTACGAGAGATCAAATGATTTCTACTCCAACCAAATTGTTGGTGAAACATTGACTAGGATCTCCTTTATGTTTTAACGATGACAAATAAACATTCGTAAATGTATAATAACAAACGATAGCCAAAATCTAGAAAAACATATTCTGGACGCGTGCCCAGCGCGCCACTTGCGAACTCTATTTTTACGGATTTTGCAATGTTTGCTTTCCTCTTACCTGACACATGTGAAAACTTCAATAAAGGTATGTACATGATATTTAAGAATTTGGGAACACTCCAAATGAGGTTAGACTTAGAGAGGAGCAAAAACAAATCCTCCTATTTTTCGATAAAATGCCAACTCAAACCTTTTATCAAACGCCTCTAGCCAAAGCCGAAACTTCTTTCTAGACATAGTATGATCATGTTTTTAACATACCAACAAGTAAAAGTATTCATTTGACCTTAATTCAGATTTACGTTATTCCTAATCACGTAACAGGTTGGGTTTTACTCTCTTATTGGTCAAACTAAGTCAAAGTTCACTTTGCGTAAATGCATCCTTTCCTGCTATGGGATATGCTTTACTTGAGATAAAAAGTACTTAGCTTGTTTGCATCAAGACGGTTAGTGATCAAATCCATTGTTGATTATCATGGATTAAAGTCTAAATGACTAATTGAGTTTGTGGTATTTGGAAGTTAATCATACTTTAACTTTTCTTACTTTCTTACCCACAAATGTTTTTACAAACTCATATGTATTCCTCACATGTACAAGTCCACACTTCTTCTACACAATCCTACCACCCACTATTCCAAATCACTTGTTTACCTCTCTTACCCAACAAGTGATTTCATCCTCCTTCATACTCCAAACATCTTCTTCTTAAATAATCACATAATCACACTTATCCACTTTTTTATCTCTTATTGGCAATATGATTATAAACCCAAATCAATCCTTTAATTTCATCCTTATCTTCATTTTCTTCTTCAAACCATCACTCACATAAACCTTCACTAAATAACCCCCAACATGCCAACTCGCATTCTCTTACAAAATGTACTATCCTTGTACTTGTTGTACCTTATGTCCCTTACATTCCCAATCAAGGATATTCTATATCTTTTCAAAACATTCTCCACCACTCATTCACTATTCACCTTCTTTTTCATAACATTTAAATTTCACACACACACACACACACTTCCTCATTCTCACCCTTGATCAATCCATGTCATCAATCCAAGTTCTCACACTCTTCTCTTCTCAGCCCTTAGATTAAAACTCAAACAAACACAACAAACACACTTTCACATCTACCCTTGATCAAGCCACTTCATCAATATAAACTCCCTCATTCTCTTCTCAACCATTGGATTGAATATTCATCTCAAACAAACACAACTTCTCTCACAAACATTTACTTCTTACTCACACAACAAACACACCTCTCTTATCACCATTGATCTTGCCATATCACCTATCCTACTTACATCTTCACCTTTTATTTCAAATAAGATCAATAGGCTCCGTTATGTCACATCATGACAACTCATACACACCTCATACATTCTTATCCAACATGTTCTTAGAGAATTTGAAATTCAAATTTCAAATCCCCCTATCTCTCCAAGCAAAGAATATTCCGAGAACATTATTTTGTACCGTAACTATCTATTTCAAAACTTTAGTTGGATCCCAAATAAGATAGTCCCACCCACATGAATTGACCGGTACAAAAACGAAAAAAATAAAACTGTTGAATCAAACAGTTAATAACCATTTCATTTACTATTAACTACTAGCCCAAATAATTAACTAATCAAACCAAACTATAGCCCATTCTGTCAAACAAATCCCAAATGGCCCAAGCACTAGTCTACTGGACTCAATCTAGTAAAAACAAGTTCCTATTTAAGCTAATAAATCGTAATCACAATTAAACCAAAACGAAATAAGTTGTGAGCACCCGAAAACTTATCTAATAAGCTAAAGTCTAATCTAACCGATAACCACCATTTTTCTTTGACCAATAAGCTGAAATAATCTCTCTTCACACCTCAACAAGTCACGATCTAAAAGTGATTTAAGCGAAACTCACCAATAAGCTAAATAAGATTAACGCTTTAACCAAACAAATCAGATATTCTATTCTCAATTTCACAATCAAAATAAGTTCATCTAACATCTAAATAACAAACCACAATCGAAATTGATTTCAATTAAGCTATACGTGACGGGTTTTTTTAAACTTGTAATGAGCAAGAATGAGATTTCAAGATCTAAACGAGATTTAACAAATCTAATTGGATAGAAATACTTTTTCATGATTATATAAAGATCTAAAATGAGTTTGCTAAATGAAACCACTCAATAAGCTCGACATGAGCTTATTTGAGCTTATTATGTCGATTTGAATTGAAAACATAAAAGAAGAAAGTGATTAAGCTTGTGATAGCTTAATAACCTTGATCTATAATGTTTTTGAAAAGATTTCGATTCTAGATAAGCAAAGAAATAAGCTTAAAAATTAGCTTATTGAAAATAAGCCAAAACAACACATTAACGAGATCACAACGAACCTTTATTAATAAGCTAAAAACTTGATTACAAAGCAAGATACAAGCTACGGACTAACTTTTATTAAGCTAAACTAATCTAACATCTAATAATAAGCTCAGCTTATTATAATAAGCTAAAAAAACTGAAAATAAATTCAAGTGAAAAAAGTATGAAAAAGATATCATAAATGAGGGGAGCGGGTTTATTTAAAGCCAAGCCCAAGGGTGAAAGCGTAAATTGCTCAATCATGATGTGAAATTACCATTCATTGGCCCTCTTTCTAGTTCACATGGATTGAGAATTTACAAAACAATGATCCAACCGATTTATGAAGGACACGTGTAATTCTTTTTGCTTAAAGATAACGCAATAACTCACGTCCATTTGATCATTTTTTTCTTGCAAATTGAAATGAAATTGCTATAAGTCTCGCCACGTGTCGAAATGTGATAAGCCATCAAATTCCTAGTGCATTGTCACGTGATAGATCAGGAATTAATTCAGCAACACGTGCTGCATGACGTCATGCACCATCTTTTATAAATTTTATTTTGGGCTTATCATTGGGCTTTAGTCGGGCTTTGGCTGGTCCGGCCCATTAAATGGGTTACGGGCTGGCCCAATAAAATCCGAGAGTCAACCGGCTGGACTCGATTTCTCGCGCACTATCCGATCCGTGCTCGGTTTTGTCTGATTTTGTCTTATTTTGTCTTTATTGCATAACCAAGAACCTACACATACAACAAACAAAAAACAAGCATATACATTGTATTTTCCACATGTTTTTTTTTGTTATTTTGGCTCGTTTTTCATGGTAAAAAGTATGTATAAAATATCAAATACCAAATTCCCCCATATTAAAGTATTGCCGTGTCCTCACGCAATGTAATAAATACAACGTTAAAAAACAAAAAATATACAGATCCCCCCAAACAAATCACTTTGAAAAGTAGCTAAGTGCTCATTTAAAGGGATTAAGAAATCAATAGTTAAGAAACGCCCCGCTTTTCCATTTTCAAATATTTTCCTATATTTTTTTATGTTTTTTTTTCATAACTTTCCATACTTCATCACTTTATAACATTATGCTTTAATTATTCTCCGATAATACTTAGGATCATAGAACAAGCAAAATAAATTCATCGTCTCCAACTTTTACTTTTCCATACTAAGCTTAAAAACAAGATCATTGTCAAATACAAGCCATGATACTAACACTACTCATAAATACTAATTGTGTACTTACTTTTCCTCCCGCAAATCCTAAGTTTGTATCTCAAGATTTTACTTAAGTCATATACCCGAATGCTCTTTAAGACTTGTTTCGATATTTACTTAATCCAAAAATAAAGCGGGACGGTTGAAAATAAAATTTAGCTTCCACCCCTATCCTTGAAAGCCGATGAAGTGACCGAAATTTGGCTTTTGTTTCTTTTGCCTTAATTCATGTCATATACCCTAAGGCTCTTTAAGACATAAATCAAGTAATATTATTTACACCATATACCCTTAGGCTCTTTAAGGTTGCAATAACTAACATCATAAACATCTCAATTTTATCAGTAACCATATACCCTAAGGCTCTTTAAGGTACAAATAATTTCACGATTAGTATTACTTTTGCCATATACCCTAAAGGCTCTTGTAATGCAAAAGTAAATAAAATGATTAACTCTACTCATACCATATACCCTAAGGCTCTTTAAGGTATAAGTAAAGCAATGAACATGTGATGCATATAATAAGCCAAAATTCGAATCATCGACTTCTAAATCAAAGGGAAGTTACCAAAAATTAAATTAAACCGGAAACCTTTATTTATTAAACATTTATGCATATAAGTGATACAAGCTAATGGGAGAAAAAACCACAATTAATACTCCATATACCTTATTAACACTAACATTTCTCGATCTCGCAAAATAAAATCTCTAAAAAGAGACTCGCGAATGCTTAGCCAAGCGAATAAAATCGGCCACTTTAACAAGTCACATAGATCTGGCAACAATCTTCCTCTAATAACAAGGTTCGTCCTAATGGATAAGCCTAACATAAGACTAGCAACAAACTCGATTTAAATATGTTAAGGAAAAAACTAAGGTATAAAACCGGTCGGATCAAAATTTACTTCTCGTTCTCACCTTTATTTACTTATTTCATCACTTTATTCCAACATTTTTCACCTTTTTATGCACAAATTTTTTTTAATTTTGGCTATTTTTCACATAAATCACATATTTTTGGTGGAAAAACGGGTTACTTGAGAACAACGGCTGTAGGTATAATCAAATCGCTAGATCCCCCCATACTAAAACTACACATTGTCCTCAATGTGATCTAATTTCAAGTCATAATTCAAGTATTAAGGGTTCTCTACGTAAATCTAAAGCCATTTATTAAGTATGCTAAAGATAAACGATAATCGATAAGATTAGGATATTGGATTCCCTAAATGAAGCTGAGGATATGAAGCTCGAATGTATGAATGGACAAAACCATGAGCACGAGAGTCTTCAAAATCCGGGTATCATGGACATAAAATCATAAAACACAAAACACGAAAAAGGAAAGAGGCAGGCCCTCTCATATTAATTGTTAGAAAATAGACAAGAAGATAGAAACGCTTGTTTTTGTTAACCGAGTCATGAGCTTGACTCGACCCCGAATTAAGTTGTCCGTGGGGAAGCAAATGGAAAAGAAAATCTCAATCGGGCATTCATTAATGTTTGGATAAACATTAAAGACATAAAAAAAAAATAAATAAAAGAAAGAAAAAAAAAAAAAAAATAAGAAAAAAAAAAAAAAAAAAGAAAGAAAGTAGGTTCCATCCGATGAGATGCCACCGGATCTAAGTGGAGATGCCGGGGTCAAAAATAGTATCTTCATTCCCGGTGGAGAGAAGTAAAGGAGAATCCGCAGGGTAGGTGAGAAACGGGAGAAAAGTCCGAATGACAAATGTGAAGGAATCGTCATCTTCAACATTTTGAGAAACATTAATCTCACCTCACCTTGGGTCATAATATTCGTCTTCGTTAAGTTCATCAAAATTGTTTATCACGGGAGCATCGGGCTTAAAATGTAAGCAAATCTCAACATCTGGTGGTTCCGGAGGAGGACGAGGAAATGACGGATCAAAATGATATGATTCAAACTCGGGAAGTACCCAAAAGAAGGGTTTCAGTTGAATTAACTGAAATAACGAAACGCTAGTCAACCCACCTGATCGGAGCCTCACCTTTACAAAACAAACGTAATCATACTCGGGGAAAGAGTTATGAGCATGAGTAGAAGTAACTGCCCTTCTGTCTTTTCGTATGATTCGCTCAAAAGTCTCAATTCCAGGTAAAGAGATATCTGAATAAGAGAAATAAGTATCGACTCCTCAAAGGAACGAATCACTATACCCACAATGAAATAGGGAAATGAAGAGGTAGACTTGAGCAACACGATCATGAGTGAGGTTATCTTTACAAAGATACGATATTAGTAACAAGACGACTGTTTTCACAATTTCTCTCGAAAGATTAACGTCTATGGGTTTTGAAGAATATCTTCTAAATCAAACTCTTCCTTTTCTTGATCAACATCATTCACCTCCTCTAAGCTAACGATCTCCAAATTGAGAGGTGATGCTTTAATGTACTCGATGTTCTCATAAGAATCGTTATCACTTGAAGTACCATTATTGTTAGAATCGGATAAAATCTCAAATGATTGCTCAAAGCATCAAAAGTGGAAGGATCTTCCAAACGGGCACATCACACTTATCTTCGGAAATACCCCGAACTCACTTAGTATTGGACAAGTTCTCAACATTAGGAAAAGTACAAGATGCACGTCCCCCATATAAGAGAGTCAACGGCCTCCCATGGTTGATGAAACGGGTGTGATTGCAGTGGTATAGTCCTCGTCATCATCATAGCAAATGGGAATCTTCCAATATCGATCTTTAGCCGCTTGATCTTCCGCAATTCGCCTTTCTTCTTCCTTCTTTTGCATAATTTGACCAACCATATCACATATGGATGTCATTTTGTTCCCATAAGCTTAGTTTGAGAATTGAGAAACTTTTTTGAGCATTTAAAATTGGATGATTGACGGTATATTGCAGGGGTTGAAATTGGTCAAAATCAAAAGAATTAGGATCATAGCAAGAATTTTGTTCATAATAATCTTCATTCATTGGTTGACATTGAAAAGTTTCATGAGGGCCCCTGCAATTTTCACAACAAATATATTGTTGTTGATAATCATGAAAATCTTGCGGGAAATACAGTCTTTGGATTGTAACACGTTTATCCGGATAGATAAACGGAACTTGAGGTGTATAATAGTGGCCATAACGAGCATCGTTCCCGCAAAATTCACAAGAATACATAGAAGGTTGTGGAGGTGGGTTGAAAACGTTAGGAGATTCATTAACAAAATTAGGTTTGGAATCATAAGTGAATGAATTCTCATCTCCAGAATTGCATGTCGGATGAACACTTGACAAAGTCTGTGGGAGCTCATCAATGGTTTGAGAGATAATCGGAGCTTTTGGTGGACAATTATAACCAATATGAGCACCGTTCCCACAAGACTTGCAAGTACATCGTTGACAAAAGATATCATCTAGCGAATCACCACACTCGAAACAACAATTGTGGTTAATTTGTGGAGCACTTTGCGAGGAATTTTCACCGGGGTCTTGATTGAAGATGAATGGATCTTGAGGTGCACTAACAACGTTAATGTTGTCATTGGATGACTTGGAAGTGTTTAGAATATCGTTTTTATCATGAATTGTATACCAACCTTCATTCAAACACTTTTGCACAAAAGCACAAGATCGACAATTTAGACCATCAACCGGGTTTCCACAAGTTGCACAATTCTGAGGAGGTTTAGGAACAAGAATCTTGTCTTCAAGACTCCCTTTTGAATAACAAAAGTCTGCAGTGTACAAAGCTCCACAAGACGAGCATTCTTTAATCGAGAAGATGGGGTTCAAACAATGATCGAGTGACGTCATAAGAATTAAACAATATAGAGGGTAAGAAAAAAGAATTAAATGGATAAGAAGAAAAAGACTATTATTTTTGGTTTTTTAAGCTTTTTAAACAACATATTTTATTAAAGGACAAAACGAGATCGAATAACTTAAACCTAATAATCAACAAGGCTTTCACGTATCCCCCCGCTCACTAAAAGTGTTTAACTATCAAATGTGAGCCGTATATCGCAAGTGACACAAAAGGCAAGTTTTTGAATTTTTGGATTTTTTTTTAGTTTTTGATTATTTAATATATACAAAAATTGAGAAAATAAAATATTTTTGTATTTTTATATTTATAAAATAGAAGAAAAATATTCACAAATGGAAAGAGATAACTTCACGAGGAAGGTTCTTCAAAACACTAATCTTCGAACGAAACACGATAGTCGTAACACACTTCCCCGGCAACGGCGCCAAAAATTGATCCGTCCTTTTTAATACATATATATAGAATATAAAAATACGTAATAATAAGGAAGATAATCAATAATAGTATAGTAAGTATTTTCCGTCGGGTTCTAGAAACAAACTTTTAACCAAAGTTGTCTCAAAAACCTCCCGGGTCGTTTTCCCTCGACGAAGTGTGAATTGAAAATCGGTTATGTTCGTGATCGCGAGTTTTGAAAGATTTTTGATTTGGTTTCTAAATCCTACTTGACAAATTGATAAAGTAAATAAAAGCATAAAAACGAGCAAAGCAATAAAAACAATTAAACATATAAGGCATTAAACAAAAATGAGTATTTAAAACGACACAAATAAGCAAGCATGATAAATTCAATTTTAAAATTACAAACTTCTAAAAATAAAATCTACCATTAAAGAAATTAATATATAAATACTATAAAATATATAATATAAATAGGATAATAATATATAAATATATATATATATATATTATATATATATATATAAATATAGATATATATATATATATATAATTAATTTGAAAAAAAACCTTTAATCTAAATAAATGTCGCAAATTAATAATCTCTAATCATATTTTAAATCCGCACTAATTTATAAACACTAAATGGAGCACATAAATCACTAACTAAACATGGCAAACGTTATAACATCAAAAGATAAAAATAAGTCTACACTAAGCATGGCAAAAATCAAATAGGCAAACATATTATAAAACGATAAAATAAATCTACTCTAAGAATTGAAAAAGGATTAGAAAATGGAACCGAATTGAAGAGCCGCAAATAAACGAAAAATCACCCGATTTATTTAGCTAAAAATAATTAAATTCTATCTAGCTAAATAAAACCGTAAGCTCCACGCTCATGAAGTTGACCGTGCCAAAAACGAAACAAAAAAAAAACTGTTGAATTCAAACAGTTAATAACCATTTCATTTACTATTAACTACTAGCCCAAATAATTAACTAATCAAACCAAACTATAGCCCATTCTGTCAAACAAATCCCAAATGGCCCAAGCACTAGTCTACTGGACTCAAATCTAGTAAAAACAAGTATCCATATTTAAGCAATAAATCGAAAATCACAATTAAATCCAATACTAAATAAGTTTGTAGAGCACCCAAAAACTTATCTAATAAGCTAAAGTCTAATCCTAAACCGATAACCACCAATTTTCTTTGACAATGTAAAAAAAAAACCTACTATAAAACACATAAGCTGAAATAAATCTCATCCTTCACACCTCAACAAGTCACGATCTAAAAGTGATTTAAGTGAAACTCACCAATAAGCTAAATAAGATTAACGCTTTAACCAAATAAATCAGATATTCTATTCTCAATTTCACAATCAAAATAAGTTCATCTAACATCTAAATAACAAACCACGATCGAAATTGATTTCAATTAAGCTACACGTGACGGGTTTTTTTTAAAACTTGTAATGAGCAAGAATGAGATTTCAAGATCTAAACGAGATTTAACAAATCTAATTGGATAGAAATACTTTTTTCATGATTATATAAAGATCTAAAAGGAGTTTGCTAAATGAAACCACTCAATAAGCTCGACATGAGCTTATTTGAGCTTATTATGTCGATTTGAATTGAAAACATAAAAGAAGAAAGTGATTAAGCTTGTGATAGCTTAATAACCTTGATCTATAATGTTTTTAAAAGATTTTGATCTAATAAGCTGATTGGAAAATAAGCTTAAAAAAAAGGTTTATTGAAAATAAGCCAAAACAACACATTAACGAGATCACAATGAACCTTTATTAATAAGCTAAAAACTTGATTACAAAGCAAGATACAAGCTACGGACTAACTTTTATTAAGCTAAACTAATCTAACATCTAATAATAAGCTCATCTTATTATAATAAGCTAAAAAAACTAAAAAATAAATTGAAGTGAAAAAAGTATGAAAAAGATATCATAAATGAGGGGAGCGGGTTTATTTAAAGCCAAGCCCAGGGGTGAAAGCGTAAATTGCATCCAATCATTGAGGTGTAATGAGCCAATCATTGGCCCTCTTTCTAGTTCACACGGATTAACAATTTACAAAACAGTGATCCAACCGGTATATGAAGGACACGTGTAATTCTTTTTGCTTAAAGATAACGCAGCAACTCACGTCCATATTGATCTTTTTTTTCTTGCAAATCTGAATGAAATTGCTATAAGTCTCGCCACATGTCAAAATGTGATAAGCCATCAAATTCATAGTGCATTGTCACGTGATAGATCAGGAATTAATTCAGCAGCACGTGCTGCATGACGTCATGCACCATCTTTTATAAATTTTATTTTGGGCTTATCATTGGGCTTTAGTCGGGCTTTGGCTGGTCCGGCCTATTAAATGGGTTACGGGCTGGCCCAATAAAATCCGAGAGCACCGCTGGACTCGATTTCTCGCGCTCTTTCTGATCCCGTGCTCGGTTTTGTCTGATTTTGTCTTTATTTTGTTCTTTATTGCATAACCAGTACCTGCACATACACAAACACAAAAACAAGCATATACATTGTATTTTCCATACGTTTTTTGGTTATTTTGGCTCGTTTTTCATGGTAAAAAAATATGTATAAAATATCAAATACCACCCACTCTTTCCTCTCTTATTGGCAATGTAATTATAAACCCAAATCAATCCTTTGATTTCAGCCTTATCTTCATCTTCATCTTCAAACCTTCATACACATAAACCTTCACCAAATAAACCTCAAATCTTATCCTTTATATGTCAACTCACATTCCCTTACACAATGTACTATCCTTGTACTTGTTCTACTTATATATTCCCTACATTCCAAATAATATATCCCATATCCTTTCAAAACATTCTCCACCACATATTTACTATTCACCTTCTTCTCTAATGAATTCAAATTACACACACTTTTTTCTTAACTCTTGATCAAGCTATGTCATCAATCTAAGTTAACACATTCTTTTCTTAACCCTTGGATTTCTTCTCAAACAAACATAATAAACACACTTTCTCTTCTACCCTTGATCTAGCACCTTATGAATCCAAACTCTCTTAATCACTTCTAAACCGTTGAATTTGGATTCTTATCATCAAAACAAACACAATCTCTCTCACAAACAAACACACCCTTCTTGTCACCCTTGATCTGGCCACTTAACCAAGTGTCCTCTTTACATCCTCACCCTTCATTTCAAACTAAGATCAAGAGGCTCCCTTCTATCACATCATGTCACATCATGACAACTCATACATAACTCATTCCTTCTTATCCAACATGTGGCTAAAGGAATTTAAAATTCAAATTCCAAATCTTTCCCCCTTTGTCTCAAAGCAAAGAATATTTTCTTGTAGCCTAACTAGCTATTTCAAATCTTTAGTTGGATTCCAACTAAGCTAGTTAGATTTTGTGGAATACCCAAAATACCCCCTTTCTGATAATTCTTTTCTCTATTTTCATTATCGAATAAGCGAAACACTTTTAATACATCACAAACGTTTTATCAAATGGCCATTTGAGTTTTGAGTTAGTTGACCTTGAGCATAAGAATGATTGAAAGGTCATAGGGTGAAGTACAATTGGGAAGAGCGGGTAATTAAAAAGCCAAGAACCCGAAAAATGGTTTCGAGTCTCTGGCGCGCTGGCCACGCACTGACGCACGGTTAGCGCGCCACACGCGAAGTCATTTATCCTACATTTGGGTTCTTGGCCTATAAATACCTCATATTGGCCTTTATATTCCTCACCTATTGGAAACATTCTCTCATCTAATTTCTCTTCTCTAATCCTCTAAGTCTAAACATAAAGTGTTTTAACCTTCTCTTCTATCATCTATTGAAGAACACACATCTTCGCAAGAGAGCCACACAAGTACCTAATCCATACTTGTGTGTTTCGTCAAGGGTCTTCTTTCTCACACCCTTTCTTTAGAATCGAGTCTTTAGGCTAGGTTAGGACTTGGTTCAACCATCTATCTTTTTATACAATCGAGTTATAAGGGAAGTCTTGTATCCGTGGGATCAAGCCTAGATCATTGGAGATCTAGTTGGGGTTTTGGAAAGCTTCTTAGGGGAAGGCTTTTAGAGTTATAAGTTAAGTCGAATCACAGGTTCTTAGGGGTGGATTCCGAGGGCGGAATACCGTAGGTAGTAACTCTTCTGTGTGAGCGCCGAGCTTTGTTGAAAGTCGGTGGAGTTTAATTATAATACGGTTTGTAGTCCATGCAAAAAGGATTATTCTTAGTGTATATCGAGTCTAGATTCCGCAACTGGATGTACGAAAGGACTAAATCCCCTTCCCGAACCAGTATATATCGTGGTGTCTCTCTCTTTTCTTATCTCTATCTACTTATTGTTCTCATTGCAAAGTAGATTAGTACACCACTCGGCTCTTTCGATACTTTTAAGTTTGATAAACTTCAAAAAAGACAAGAAAACCGTATTCACCCCCTCTATGGTTCTACAATTAGTATCAAAGCAATTACTTAAGTTTTCAAGCGTTAAAACCTTCTCGATAAGTCGTTTTAAGTTGAAAACTTCTTTTTTAAAAATTTGAATTCCTAACTCTGATTTTTGAAAAAGTTGAGTAAAGATCCATGCCTCAAGAGAACTATGTCGAGGGGTGTTCTATGCAAAGACCACATTTGCTAGAACCTAATGGGTTTTGCTTTTGAAAAGCCCGCTTTGAGACTTATGTTAAGTCCAAAGACATTGACTTATGGCAAGTCATAAAAAATGGTGATTTCTACTTCGAAGTTGAAGACTCGAAAACGAAGATGATGAAGGAAATGCCATATGAACTTCTCAAAGATAATGAGAATAAGCAACTTGGTAAGAACAATGAAGCCAAGATGACTCTTTACAACGCCCTACCACATAAAGAGTACAAGCGTGTATTTATGTGTAAACCCGCCAAGGGGAATCATCACTCACCAAGGAAATTCACAAGTCAAAAATTGCAAGATTGATCTTCTCACTCAAGAATATGAAAAGTACTCAATCTTAAATGAAGAAATGATTAATAACAGCTTTACATAATTCAATGCTATTGTGACTAGTCTTAAATCTCTAGATCCGGACTACTCTAGCAAAAATCATGTGAGAAAGTTTCTTCGTGCTCTTCTATTAAAATGGAGAGCCAAGGTGACGACCATTGAAGAAGCCAAAGGCTTGGCTATACTTCCTCTTGATGAGCTTATTGGCAATCTCAAGGTTTATGAAACAATCTTATGAAGTAACGGTGTTGTTTTTAAACCTATCAAAGAAAGGATTATGCCAATAGCTCTCAAAGCTAATATTACTAGGGGTCAAACTAGTAATAATAGTACATGTCAAGACAAAATTGATGAAGACGAAGAAATCAACTTAATTGCTAAAAACTTTAGAAAACTATCTTGAAAAGGTGTCAAGGTACATGACAAGTTCGACATATACAAAGTAAAGACTAAAGGTGGTGAGAGCTCAAGACGTGAACGCGGGTGCTATAATTACGATAATAAGAATTTCCTCGCCGATAACTGTCTAAAGCCTAACAACAAAGCATTTGTCGGAGTAACTTGGAGTGATAGTAAAGATGGTGACAAATCTCGAAATGATGCAACATGTCTCATGGCAATTGATTCTCAAAAGATACAACCTAATCCTTCTACTTCTCATAATGATTCAAATATTATTAATTTGCAAAAAGAGAATCAGGAACTACTAAAGTTTAGCATATACTTTTCTAAAACATATCAAAAACTCTTACAAGAAAAACATTCTCTAGAAAAGGAACATTCAAACCTTGTCAGCAAAGCAATGAACTCGAATTTGAAGTAAAGAAACTTGCAAGAAATAAAGAGGTGATTGAACCGTGTCAAAAGTGTGTGGAACTCACACAAGATGTTGACTCTTTAAATAGCAATGTTTCCAAGCTTCAAGACGAAACATTGAATTTTTAAAAATTAAAAAAGAGTAGTATTGTTTTAGATGACATGTCAAGCCGTCAAAAGTTGTCCCAATATAAGGAAGGTCTTGGATCTTCTAAAAAATGATAAAACCACTTCCGTCAATCTAAACAAACCAATAGTGTTTGTAAAAGAAAGTCAAAAAGAAAACCCGTCAAATATCTTTGTTAAAACTATATGTGTCACGTGTAATCTGTGAAGCCGTCTCCAGCTCCTGAGTAGAAATTTTTGAAAGATGTTGGTATAGGTCTGTAGTCTTATCAGTTTCTTCTCTAAATTAGCCCAAGTCACGTGTATTTCCTCCAAATGCCTTCCACCTGTTGAATACCTGAAAAGGAACGATTAAGTACCTATTTTGGGCATAAATGCACGATTTAGGGGGTTAAACGACCCCGAAAAAGTGTATAAAATGACACCTCATCAGAGAGAAAACTCTTACCCAAATCAAAAGCTAAAAACACCTTGGTACGTTGGACCAAACTTTCAAAACGCCCATGATTTTCAAAATAATCCTTGGTTCGTGTTCTCGAGGTATGGCCTACAAAAACTTTGTGCTCTACTTCAAGACCCAAGAATGTTTATCTTGGGCACTTTGTTTTCTAACCACAATGGACCCAAAAGAAAATGTGTACCAAAACCTTGGGTTACATTACTAATTTTAGGTATAACGTGAGCATGATTCTCTAAAGGATCATTGTATTACGGATAATGGTTGCACAAATCACAATAATATATATAGAAGACCACTCTATACACATTCCTTGAACCAAGATAAGCATATCATTCCTAAAAGCAAGGTCTTCAATCTAGGTAACATCC
This sequence comes from Tanacetum coccineum, assembly GCA_026074375.1. Lineage (NCBI taxonomy): Eukaryota > Viridiplantae > Streptophyta > Magnoliopsida > Asterales > Asteraceae > Tanacetum > Tanacetum coccineum. The sequence continues at coordinate 850 of BQNB010012697.1, read as the reverse complement.
TTCCTACTTCTAAAAATGAATTTTGTCTTGCATATATGGTAGATAACTCAACCCTGTGGAATAGAAGACTAGGATATGCCAACATGCGATTAATTCAAAACATAGCCTCAAAGGAACTAGTAAGAAAGCTGCTAAAGGAAAATTTTGATAATCATTTTTGTGATGCATGTAAAATAGGTAAACAAGTCCATGCAAGTCATAAGCTTATAAACATGATCTCAACCACTAGAGTCTTAGAACTTTTACATATGGATTTGTTTGGTCTTTCATCTATTCAAAGCTACGAGGGTAACCTATTATACTTTGGTAATAGTAGATGATTACCCAAGATATACATGGACACTATTTCTAGAAATGAAAAACAAAGCTTTTGATAAATTTAAGGCATTAGGTAAAAGTCTACAAAACCTATTTTGTCATTCGATTGTTTTAATCCGAACGGATTATGGTAGAGAATTTGATAATGAAATCTAATTTGGAGTCTTTTGTGACAAACACAGAATCTCTCACAACTTCTCAGCACCTTGCACTCTTCAATCTATTGAGGTTGTTGAAAGGAAGAACCAAACTTTGCAAGAAATGAGTCGTGTAATGCTAAATGAACAATTCATTCCACAAAGATTTTGGTGTCATGTCGTAGAAACCGCCGCATACATACTTAATAGGGTTTTGATTAGGAAAACTATTAATAAGACATCATATGAGATACTTAGAGGTTGGAAGCCTTCGCTAGAATACTTTAGAGTTTTTGGATGCAAATGCATTATATCCAAATCATTAGAAAATCCTATTTTAAGTGACTCAATTTCCTATAACGACATCTTTTTAGGGTACTCACAAACATCTAAGG
>BQNB010012696.1:3722-78670 GCA_026074375.1 Tanacetum coccineum | reverse complement strand
ATTAAATTAAAAATCAAAATTAAATTCTAATTATCTTAATTTGAAAAATAAAAAAAACTAGAATAAAAACTGAGGTCGTTTAAATGCTGAATGTAAAACGAAAAGAAACGGTAAAACGCACCGGTAAAAACGGGTCTAAAACTGAAATTTAAGAAAAATTAAGCCTACACTAAATTTTATATTTTTCCTAGACACTAAATGACAAAAGAAAATTTTATAAAAAAGAAAAATATTTTTTTATTAATTTTTGGATTTTTTATGAATTTTCTAAGATTAAAAACTAATTAAAACTAAGTAAATAGAAAAAGACAAAAAATTAAAGTTATAAAAATTCTGAAAAAATAAAATTAAATAAAGAAAAAGTTAACAATTCTAAAAATATAAAAATGCCCAAAAGTTACTGTTTTAATTAAAAGTAATTAAACTAATTAATATTAAACCTAATTTAAATTAATTAAATTAAATAAACTAACTAAAGTTAACTTTGGGACTAACAGTGAAAAGGACTGAAAGGACAAACGAGGTAACAAGTAACTAACTATAGGTACTAACAATTATAACTATAAAAGATGAAATTACACAAATGGTCCCTGGGATGGACCCCGATATGCAAACCAAGTCCTAACTGCTTATTAGGCAAAACTTAAAAAAGCAAAGTTGTAGATGGGCTTAAGCTTATCATTTTCTATAAAAGGCACAAGTGCTGAAAGGCTCTAAATAAGCCAGAAAATTAAGCTGTTTATGACAGCAGACTTAAAGAGCTTATTGGCTTATTTTTCTTTGTTTTTGGAATTTAAGCTAATAAAATAAGCTACACTTTATGGGGAACAGATAAATAGGAGAAGGGAGTCCTAAAATTAAACTATGGCTTCCTAATAAGCCCTAAAATAAGCTAATCTATATTAAGCTTAAGCTAAACAGTTTTAAAAAAAAACAGAAATAGGCTACTTTTAAGCTATTATTTAGCTAAGCTAGAAAGAGAATTAAGCTACCAAATTTTGGGGGATTAAAGAGCTACTAATAAGCTAAAAATAAAAGCTAAAAGATACTAGGGTTGGTAGAGAAATAAGCTGGAAAAAGATGCTGAATTAAGGTGCTCAGCACCAGGGTAACAACAGCAGTGACCAAGGGGGCTTATTTTGAGCCTATGCAATAAGCTTATAAAAGCTTTTTAGCCTAAACAAACCACAAACAGATTTATAGGGATGGTCAATGAGCTTATTTTCAGAACTTTATGCATTTTGATCAAATTTAACTTGCTGATATATGGACTTAAAGTTGACTGTTTTCCAAAAATTTTGTATGCACACACTTGACTTGGTGTTGGTAAATCAAAATGACAGGGGAAAGGGATGGGTAGAAGGGGCTAGTAACACCAACAATGAGCACACAATGGTGTGCTTAGGCTGCTTATGCAGCTTAAGCCTTTAAGCTCATTTTTGCTTATTGAAAGTTGACAGAATTTCAAAAGGCACTTAAAAACTTGTTTTAAAACTGAAGGTGGGGGTTTAAGTGGCTTGATTAAGCCTGCACACTCAGCCAAAGTTGGCTGAGTGAGCTTGACCCACAACTCTTCCTTTTTGACCCATTTTACAACAGAACCAAACACCCCCTTAAATATATAAAATCGGTTTTTTTACTGATTTTTATGAAATAAAGGCTTAGAAATTTGATTAAAAGTAGAGTTTAACAATGCTAAAACATTCTTACACAATTTAAACAGAATCAAAGAACTTAAATGAGACTTGGATTTTTGACAAATGCAATAACACAAAAACACTTAACTTTGATTAAAACTGAAAGAAATACAATGAAATCTTAAAAAGGACTGAGTACAACAATATTTGAAGCAAACTTAACTAAATTTTTAAACTATAAAAGTAAAAACAGGGTGTGTTGTTCTTCGGCTTGGTGCTGGCTCTTTTATACAAGTCTTGGGTGCTCCCACTTGTGCTAGCTGTGTTTGTTATGTGTGTAGAAAGCTCCCAAAGCAATCCTAGCCCTTGGTTTGGTCTTCTCTTCATCTCAACCATTGATGGGTGCTTCGGGTTGAGTGTTTTGACAGGGAAAAGGGTTATAAGGGTTGTGGGTTGTGGGGAAAGGTATGGGTGAGCTGTAGAGATGTACTAGGGTAGTGGTTTTGCAGTGAAAACAGGGGGAGAGGTGGTTTGGGTTTTGGCGCGAAGGGGGGTGTACAGGGGAGTTGGTTGCAGGGTTTAAACGATAAGGTTGGGGAAGAGGCACAGATGGCCCCTCACCTTTCATTCTTTGTCCATTTCTATTAGGGCCCGTTTTTAGTTATAACCGAGTTTGGGAAATGGCAGCTTAAGTCCTTGTGGTTTATAACTAAAAGAAAACAAAGAGGTTTTGGATAATTACAAAAGTGGTCCCTGCTGTTTTATCCCTCTAGTTTATTAACACAAGAATAGAAGAGGGTTTAGGTAAGTTACAAAACTGGCCCCTCTAGTTTATAACTAAAAGAAATGCCATTTGCATTTAGGTCCTTCCCTTTAATTTAACCTTTTTTCTTTTATAAAAAACTTTTAAAATGACAATTTTAGTCCGCTAAATTTTATAAAAAAGGATTTCTTGGTGCTGGGTTTATGAATTTGGCCCGACTGGTAGGGTTTGGCGCAATAAGGTGTGTTTGCCCAATAAGGTCTGAGGGCTTGGATTATTGGCTTTTTCACCCCAATAAGGTGTGTGAGTGGGATTTTGAGTGTAACAATGGCTGAGATTAGGCTGTAACTGCTAGGATTGGGCCCTCCAAGAAGTCTTCCCGGTCTTTGTCAATTGCACACAAATGGGCTGTTTAATTGATGAGGGCCCATTTGGTCTTCACAGTCTTCTAAATATACTATGGCTTTCCCAGGCCCATCAGATGGTTAAGATTGCATCCACAGTATTCTTTCAGTCCGACTACCGGTTTGACTGCTGATTCTTCCTGTATTGACTCTGACTTTTGACATTTTTTGGACTTTGGCCTTGATTTTGCACAGTCTTTTTTTCCAATCCATGCTCAGTTTTGTCATTTTTGGCTTGGTTTCTAACCCTACCAACCACAGGAATGTGCCCCCGCTGCTTGCCCTTTCTAACCATGGCCATTATCTGCTCCTCGGTGTAGGGCACACCCGTCGGCATATTGGCGACTAGATCCTTTAGCCTCAGCATCTCCTCCTATGTAGTGACAAAAAAAACGAGATAATTAATATATTAGTCGGGTTACTACATTATGTCTCCACAAATCATTAAAGTGCTTGTTTCGAAATAATGCTTACATATTCAACCCGGGCCTTGTCCTACGCAAATTCGCCGTCATAAGTGTGAGTGTCAAAGAAGGTCGATATGAGGGACGAGTACTCACGGGTCGCGGAGCTCTCCATCTGTACATACACACATATATAAGATGAAACAAATTAAAAATGACAAATCACAACACACTATGTATATAATGAACTATATTTATGTAAAATAATTATAATGTGCATTACCTGCTAATCTCGAAGGACAACCAATGAGCGGGATCCCTACTAGCAGAAGACCGTGCTCTTTGCCTGATTTTGAGCATTTTGAGCGGCTCGGGCAGCATGCTTAGGTCAAGTCAACAGTCAATCTGCCTATCCCATTGTGCATGCCCCACGTTCGGGGAAGGTTGGGATCTGATGTGTACCACATCACACGTCTGGCCGGGTTCAACACTCTAATGTTTTTCTTTAAGGCAGACTTGTTGTCGACGTAGACCTTGGCCATATGTTGATCGATGCCCTGCTTGAATTTTGGCCAAAGCTTGGAGCGGATGTGGTGCGTCAAGTCAAAGTGTTGCTGCAACACGAAGCTTTTGTGTGTCGCTGTGGAAAAGGAGATGTGGTTTTGCGAGAATCGTATCAACCGCACACCCGTGGTCAAATATACTATGCATGTCCTTTATCAAATGTGAACAATTACATGTTTTATATTTGTGTAATATATAAATAATTTGGTTAGTTGTTAAGAATTATTTTATTTACTCTTTAACAGCCTCAGAAAAACGAGTTTGGATGTAATTTTTTTATGGAAAGAGGAACGAGTCCGTCTACTGGTCGCTTCTCTTGGAGTTTCAACGAGTCAAATTTCTTCTGCAGGACCTTCAACACCTCCAAGTGATTCTCCGAGACCTTCTAAAAATGAAAAGTGCTAAAACTGCAAGCTCTTGCTTGGAAAGATAAAGGTACTCGAGCCAACTATGGAAATGTATATGCATCCGGAACAACACACACTTAATTCAACTGCACTACTTCACGAAGTTTACAATGACATGGGAAAACTTGGTTTGGAGTAGTTTGTCATTTGGAATGTAATTTGTATGCTTCAATGTTTAAACTTTTATTGATTTCTAATGTAATTCGTATGCTTTAGTGTTTAAACTTTTATTGATTTGTAACGTAATTTTTATCGATTTGTAATGTAATTCGTATGTTTTACTTCTTTGTTAGTTTAAGTCTGCACAACGTGGTTTAGAAAGCGTAACAAACCTTAATAGCAGTTTCGAAAGCTTCTGAACCAACTGGAAAGTTTGGAAATGACAAGTTTAATTAAACGAACCAAGAAATCGGACCGATCGGACCGAACCGAGAAAACAAAACCGGCCGGACAGGACCGAACCGAGAAACTGGACCGACCGGACCGGAACGAACCGAGAAACCAGACCAAGACACCAGAATGTTTTTTATTAGTATTTATATAACTAATAATAATTGTAAAAATGATTCCCTGACGACATGTCGTCGGGGATACTTTATGCCACGGACCCAACTAAAGTCATAAACTAATGACTTTAGTTAACCACAGTTAAATGATTCTCCGGTGACATGTCGCGGGGGACACTTTATGCCACGTCACCCCAACTAAAGTCATTAACTAATGACTTTATGTTATCCCAAATAACTAAGATCCAAACACAACAATAAGCTAACCAATTCCCATAATAAGCATACGAAATAAGTAGAAGAAAAGTAGAAATGAAAGTGAAGAATATTAGATTAGGAAAGAGAGAGTTTGGTGAGTTAAACACACATATAATGAAGCAAATGTAACCAACACCTTCTCCATGTGTAGAGAGGGTTCTATTTATAGTCCCTTTACCCTAGATGGCGTATGGGTTATTCTATTGGGTCGAGCTTGGTTTGTCTTGGGCTTTGAGCCTGAAACACGGACAATATTAGCTTAAAGTCCAAGCCCGTTAATCTCGACTAGCCTATTACATAACAACACTAATTACGACTAAGACGATCGATAACATTCTTGTTCGACTTATATAAAAATAAGGCTAACAATCTCCCCCAATGTTGAGGTCTTCTTTGATCTCCCTAACATTGACGTTCTTGATGAAGGTTATCTTGATTTTACTTTATCTTCCCCAATGTTGAAGATATGACGTTTGAGCTTTACCTTCTTTGGCCTTGTCTTTGTCTTTTCTTGTTTGTAATGGCTTTGTTCATTCATGCTTGAGATGACCGATAACATTCTTTCAGTGTCATTTACGTGATCTTGATCTTGAGCCTATGTCTTTTAACTTTGAGTTCTTGAGGTATTTCATCTTGCATTATCTCTTTGAATTGAATCATCTTGATTTGACTTTCTTGATCAACTTGTGCTCTTGACTAACATACTTATACTGATGGCATTCTTGTTTGACTCATATAAACATAAGACTAACCATCTTCCCCAATAGACTATTCTTTATTTTCTTTGAAGCTCTTTGGAAGTTTAGTATCAACAATCTTGATGCTGAATGATTGACTTTGAAAGCTTGAGTATGAGTATGTGGTAATGAATCCGACTTCGCTGGTACAAGGTTGCAACATTGACGTTTAAATCTGCATTTAAAAAGGTTAGTGATAAACAACAGATATGGACGGAAGTGTCTTTGTCACTTTGTCGAATATGGTTGCAATAACCACGGTTCCCCTTTAATCAGTATAAATGCTGCTTGTGATCAGATAGAATTCATATGAATCTTCTTGACAGGGTTTCGCAGCTGTACTAGTCATTCTCGTTACCAGAGCGTCTCAAAGCAGACAACACGGTAAGAGTGAATTAGATAGTTATTATCTTTCTAATTAAGTCGTCAATTCATATACTAGACCAAATCGATATCCAGTTGAAACAAGCTTGATTCATATAGAATTTTGCAAGTCACCTACCGCAGAGTTGTTTGAGGTTGACTATGGAAGGATTTTCATGTGTCACTGTGAATACTAAAGAGTATCACTCTGAATGTTCTGGCAAGATCTCAAGGATAATGTGTAAGGCTCTTTGTTACCAAATGTTGTTTATAGGTGAACAACAAGTGTTATACATGGATTGTGTCCTAATGAGATTTATAATTTGATCTCTCTTAGCTCTAGACTCGATTTGTACACTTTGGTTTTAGTACTCGGAGGCTGGAGCTGACTGCCACCTTTTCAATATCAACAATCTCAGAGTAATATGTCAATAGATAACGTATGTATCTCCGTGACAACTGAAACAAGTTTCTTTTGAGAGAAACTCGAATGGCTGGGAAGGGTTGTGCATTGCATCACTGGGTCCATGACGTCTTTCTTCAATACCAACAATCATCTTTGTAATTTTGATAGATTATGTATTGACCCGGTTTCTGCCTAAGTTGTGTGGAGGGCTGCTTTGTTTTCACCCTTTATCCATACTTTTCTTTTTCATTCTTCAAACTTTTCAATGCTTACCGAGACGTCATCACTAACACCTTGTTGTGATTGTTCCAGTGTTAGCTCAACCTTAGTCAGCATTTTTTCCTTATTCTCATTCATCTCCAATCATACCTAAGGACTTCTAATTCTATTTATGGAATATCCTTGGGTAGATCCCTCCGATTCTGGTTGTATCACGGGACTTATACCTAACCTTAACCACCTTATGACTTCATTGACGCTGTGAGTTAATTGGTTGTGGGTATGTAGATCAAACCATAAAACCATTGATACATACATTTTGAAATACTCCCCCTACACATGTGCTCCTAGATTCGAAATTGTTTTGCATATGAAAGAAATAGTTGCACTTAGAGTCTTAAAGATCACATTCTTCTATATCACATTTTCTCCTATTATTTAAAATAATAACACTCTTAGTATTTAAAATACCAATTGATTAAAATTTATGACATGAAAATTTTCATGAGGAGAAAAATTATACCATGATATTACATGAATTCATTTTTCAGATAGCTCCCCTTCAACATAGTATGTGGGATACCACTAATTTTTAAAACTTGATGTTACAAAGAAAAAATAACATGACATCACAAATATGTTGAAGACGGAGTGAGATGCCTTAGTGAACAATGTATATTATTAATTGGCATTATAATTTCTACATTTTAGTTTCATGAAATGTTTTTGGATACATAAAATTGACATTTATGAGATGTACCCAAAACATTAAAAGGCTTTTGGTTTTAAGAAGCTCCCCCTCAAAACTTGATTCACTTGTTATGGTGACATTTTTAAGCATTATTTTACCAGTTGTACCACTTATAGACATTGAATATTGTACTAATTGTTAAATATATCAAGGAAGGGAGTGTTGAACACACAATTTAAACAAATACCACTTATTATGGAAATGTACCACAAATTATATTATAGACAATTTGACATTGAAAGCTCTTTTTGAAAAATTATGTTCAACGGTTTTTAAAACCATGATAGAAGACTTCTCTTCTATTTCTAGAGTAAGCGCACTGAAGCGTACACTTTCCTATTACATTCGGGACCGAGTTATGCACTTAAATGTACATAAGTCATAAAGAAAATTTAGAAATGACATGTTTTGAAACATTTGAACTCTTGCTCGAACTTCATTTACACACCCGTGTCAATGTTAATCGACATTTTTAGGTGCTTAAATGTTATCGATTCCAAGAGACATGTCGAGAAGATTCTTTTTGGTATTTTTGAAAATTTTCGATTTTATATTTTGTTTTTCTAGATTTTATATTTTTCTATTTCTTTTTGTTGGTTTTATATTTTCGTATTTTCTTTTTCAGATGTCAATCCCAATAGATCTATTCATAACATTCACGCTCACAATCCAGTAACTAACAGTTCATGATAATGGGTCTCTTGGGTTATCGATAATAGGCAACACGTAATCATACTGTGAAATTAACCACTTGTGTCCAATTGTAAAACATGCATGTTTCTTTCCCAATAATTTATAAAACATATTATGTAATACGTGAGCGCTATGAACTCACCTCAGCTGTAAAGTGTAGAGTATTAATCGAGTAAGTGAAATAACGAGTCATGGACGAATCTGAAGGCAACCTAATCAAACATAGGTCGTATAAGTACTATGTAATACAATAACTAATATCGTATACAATTCTATATAGCTCATCACCATCTATTTGTAATTTAAAAATCGTTGTTATAAAGTGAAAGCGTTTATAATTATCGTTTTAGTAAAACTAGCATAACTTTCCCGTTTTAGACCCGTTTCTCCCGTTTCTTACGTCCACGTCTTCATTTAGATGATATATGAATATATTACATTTTTTTTATTTATATAACCTTATGATGAACAATACTTTTACTGTTCATGACGTTTTATAAATTTACTTTTATAAATTTAATTGTCGTAAAACCCGTAAATGCAATAATTTATTCGTTTTAATCCCGATCTTAGCGATTCCTTCGAGCAAGTCTTCATTATCAAAATTATCACATTTTTATAAAGTGGGGTCTGTGTATGAAAACAGTAATAAAATTTTTTACTGTTCATTTATATAAATTACTTTTATAAACTTTGATTATCGTAAACGTCGTATTTTATTCGTTTTAGCTCCGTTTTTAGGATTATTATAGAGCTCGTTTCGTAATTGTAAGTTATTTTTATTATGAGGTTTAATAAATAAATGTTTTCTGTCATGACAGTAATTTTTATAAAATAGTTTTATTAAAAGTAATTTTTATACATTTTAAGTAATATAAACACGAGTAATTCATAACTTTTCGTTTTTTAATCAAAAAATTCGTTTCTTATTGTTTTGGAATCTAAAAATATGGTGTCATTTTATAAATATCAAACCTTCTGTTTGTAGATTTTTATAACTAGTTTTTATAAAAAATTCTTTTTTAACTAGGTTATTATCGTAAATCTCGTAAATAAGTAATCTTTTTCGTTATTAATCCGTTTTTTGAGTTTTATACATATTTGGAAACGTCATGAGGTGTACTATCTTTCTAAAACATAATATGGCTGTTTCAAAATACGAACCCAAACAGTCCCTTTTCAACTTTTATATATACTTGTTTATATAAGTTGTTTTATATACCTTTTGACCTTTTGTAACTTACCACAAGCCTTTTATAACTATATATACCCTATGTATTACATATATTAGTGTCCATAGGTCCATCATTTTTCCACATGAGTCCATGAAAAGAAGATTAACAAGTCATTTACAACCCTTTTACTTGTAACTTAATAAGTAAACTTTAGAAACCCTAATTTTGTATATACACTTTTTATACTTAAACCAACATGGTACAATACTTATATGTCCATTATGACATGATATTACCATCAACATAACATGTGTAAAAAGTGTACAAAACATGAATCACAAGTAAAACTATGTTTACATGTCTAAAAGTAACTAAAGATGATTTTGCTAAATAGAACTTATATACACATAGAATGATAAATGTAAAGACATAAAGGGTTTTAGGTAACCTTAATATGATATGTGGTGATGAACAACAAGATCTACACACTTGTTTAGCAATAAAACCCTAGCTTGCAACTCTTGACAACCCTAATTCAAGCCAAAAGCTATCTTGCTTTTCTTGCTTAGATACTTGTAAACCTTAAACCACCATTGAAAACACTTAGGTTATCATGGAAGGATGTATGAGTGCTTGTTTGGTCTTAGAAATCATCTATCGGATTTATTATGTGAGGGTTTTGAGCCGTGGTCTTTAGGAGAGGAAAAAGTGAGTGATATTATGATTTTCACTTAAGTATTGGATTTAGTTGTTTACTTACTAGTTGCTAGATTTTTATATCAATAAGACTTAGTCAATGTTTTCCATAGGGAAATTAATTGACAAAGATGAGGGAATTTAAGGGAAGTTTCTTGGTAATGGTTATGGCCTTTTTATTGTAAGTCTCATGGTTATTAGGTGGTGAAGTACTTAACAAGTTGCAAGATTTTTGTTGATTTTTATTAGTATCATTTGCTTTAGTTCGGACATACTATGTTTATGTTTGCTATATTTTGTGATTTTTGAGTATTGGGTATAAAAGTGGGTATTTGTTGAAGCATAGAAAAGTTTTGGTGGTTCCGGGTATGTTAAACATATTTATCGTGATACTTAATACACTTTACGCAACAATAAAAATAAAATGAACTATGTTTATAAATTATCCTCATAAAATAAAAGACTTAACACTTGCTTGTATGTTAACATTTTATTGTTGAGCTGTTTACATATTGAACGATAATTTTTAGCTTACGCGATTTAACTTAACGATTACGATTTAAAGCAAACGCGTACAATACTAAAAATACATAGTGAATTTATTGACGACGTCAATGACCCTAAAACACGGGGTGTTATAGTCTCCCCCCGTTAAGTGAGCCTTGTCCTCAAGGCTTAAGACGCGACACTTGACGATGGTGCGGTCTTTGTGAAGAGGTGTGGATATTTCTTCCTGAATTGATCTTCGCGTTCCCATGTGAACTCAGGACCTCTCCTAGAGTTCCATCGAACCTTGACTAGTGGAATGCGGCTTCGCTTCAACAACTTAACTTCACGGTCCGTGATCTCTATAGGTTCCTCGACAAACTGAAGCTTGTCATCAAAGTTAAGTCCATCCAACGGAACGGCTAATGGTTCATCGGCATAACACTTTTTCAAGTTGGATACATGGAATGTATTGTGAACCCTGCTTAGCTCTTCAGGTAGCTCAAGCTTGTAAGCAACCTCTCCAACCTTTTCTAACACCTTGAAAGGTCCAACATACCTAGGGTTCAACTTCCCCTGTTTGCCAAAACGTACGACCCCTTTCCAAGGCGAAACTTTAAGCATAACTTTATCCCCAACTTGAAATTCCATCGGTTTACGCTTTAGATCCGCGTAACTCTTTTGTCGATCGCGAGCAGCTTGCATTCTCTGCTTGATTTGAACGATCTTCTCAGTTGTTTCTTGCACTATTTCTGGACCAGTGAGTTGAACTTCTCCAACCTCGGCCCAACAAATGGGTGAACGACACTTTCGACCGTAAAGTGCTTCAAAATGTGCGGTCTTGGTTGCTAGCGTAATAGTATTGTTATCTTGAGAAATTGACTATGGCATATGGTTATCAAACCTTTCTAAGTATATTGCCACAAGCACGCAAACATATCCTACGAGAGTTTGGAATAGTACTCTCGCTTTTTCACGTTGTTTGTGGATGGTTCGCAGTACTCTTATCCAGACATGTTCCCAAGCATTCTGAAGTGACCTACAGAAATTAGATGGGACTAGGGTTCACGATCACAAATAATCGAGAGAGGTATTCCATGCCTCGTGACCACCTCCTTTAGGTACATTCTTGCAAGTTTATCCATCGGATCAGTCTCTCTCATCGGTACAAAGATTGCGGACTTAGTGAGTCGGTCAACAATCACCCAAATGGTGTCGTAGCCTTGTGACGACTTAGGAAGCTTCGTGACAAAATCCATAGTGATATTGTCCCACTTCCATTGAGGTATATTAGGTTGTACCAACAATCCTGATGGCCTTTGATGTTCTGCCTTGACCTTAGCACAGGTCAAACACTTGCTAACATAGGTGGCGATGTTTGCTATATATTGGGCCCCATATAGCTTCTCATTTATTGGTACTTCTGATCAGAATCGGATGAATACTAGTATTTTGACTTGGTGGGACTCGTGCATGATCAAAGTCCTCAAATCACCATAGCATGGTAACCAACTCCTGCAATTGAAGCATAGAGTTCCATCTGCGCGGGGTTCCAACTTTTCTGTTCTAAATTTCTCTGGATCTTTAGATTTTTCAACCAACATACCTCCAACATCTTCGTTCTTGATGTTCTCTGGTTTTCGTGCTTCAGTTTGAGCATCCAAAATTTGTTTGGGAAGATTCAAACCTATCAGTCATGTCCTATGGCATCTAACCCTTAATGGTGGCTCTCGTTCCTTCCTGCTTAAGGCGTCAACGACAACATTTGCTTTCCCTGGGTGATAACGAATCTCGCAATCGTAATCACTAAGCAATTCTAACCAACGACGTTGCCTCATATTCAGCTCCTTTTGATTAAGAATGTGTTGTAGACTCTTGTGATCCGTGAACACCGTACACTTGGTTCCGTACAAATAGTGTCTCCAGAGTTTCAGAGAAAACACTACCGCTCCAAGTTCTAAATCATGAGTCGTATAGTTCTTCTTATGAATTTTCAGTTGGACGTGTGCATAAGCTGATACCTTCTCTCTTTGCATCAACACAGTGCCCAAACCCTTGATCGAAGCATCGCAGTATACGATAAAATATTCGCTTCCTTCAGGTAAAGCCAGAATTGGTGCACTACACAACTTCTGCTTTAACAATTGGAATGATGTTTCTTGTTTGTCACCCCACTTAAACTTGACCTTCTTCTGAGTGAGCTTGGTCATTGGTTTGGCAATCTTTGAAAATCCTTCGATGATCTTACGATAATATCCTGCAAAGTACTAAAAAATTGATGAATCTCTGTTGGTGACTTAGGAGATGCCTAATCTTTAATGGATTCGATCTTGGCAGGGTCCATGTGAATACCCTGGCTGTCAATCACGTGACCGATGAACTGTACTTTAGGAATCCAAAATTCACACATGGAAAATTTGGCATACAACTCCTCTTTCTTAAGCGACTCTAAGATTAACTTAAAGTGCTCTTCGTGTTCTTGCTTGTTCTTCGAGTATATCAGAATATCATCAATGAAGACAATTACGAATTTATCCAAATATGGTTTGCACACCCGATTCATAAGGTCCATGAATACGGCAGGTGCGTTTGTCAAACCAAATGGCATAACTTGAAAGTCATAATGGCCATAACGAGTTCTAAAGGCGGTCTTCGGAATGTCTTCTTCTCGAACCCTCAGCTGGTGATAACTTGATCTTAGGTCATCTTCGAGTAGAACTCGACCCTTGAAGTGATTCAAATAAATCATCTAATTCTTAGTATTGATCACGGTTCTTCATCCGTTAGGCTTGTTCAATTCCCGATAATCAATGCTATCCAAAACGATCCGTCCTTCTTCTTGAAAAATAGGACCGGGGCTCCCCATGGTGAGGAACTGGGTCTTATAAAGCCTTTGTCGGACAGCTCTTTCAGTTGTTCTGACAACTCTTTCATTTCAAAAGGCGCCAATCGATAAGGTGCCGTGATACAGGTTGCTGAACCAGGTACCAATGCAATTTGAAAATTCCACTTGTCGAGTTGGAGGAAGACCCGTCAAGTCTTGGAAATACTTCAGGAAAATCTTGACACTATTGTTCGTCCTCAGTCGTTCTTCTCACGACTTGTCTTCTACCTCCTTTTGGAAGTAACATGTGCCAAAAAGAATGGACAATCAATTATAGCATGTATTCTTGTGTTTTGGAGTCACGAGATAATGTGCAGCGTGCCTCATGTCCGCCGGTTGATTCGTCACCGTCGAAACAAATAATGTTTTCATTTCCCCAAGGGTTACGAACGATATTCTCGGCACACACAATGATGCTTGGTACTTTGCCAAACCAATCCATACCAATTATAGCTGTCGAAATACCAAGTTCTAGGGATTAAATATGTTGAATGGGTGGTTCAGGATATTTAATGTACAACCCCTAAGGATAGTGTTCAACCCAATTATTCTCCCGTCGGCTAGTTCAACGTCATAATAGTGATCTAATGCAGTTGGTGTGATATCAATTTGGGAGCTAAATGCAGTGGATACAAAACTTCTATCGGCACCAGTATCGAATGATAGATAAGCATAAGCGGGTTGTTTAGGAAGGAACGTACGTCACCAGACGTGGAGTCTGGGTTTTGTCCCTGCATGCCTATCGCATACACCTTGGATGAAGCATTGCATCTCCAACTGTGTTACCACGGTTGTTGTTGTTTCTTCGTTGGGTACTTTCCCTCCTTGAAGTGTCCTTGGACTCCACACTCAAAACAAGTAAGCTTCTGACCCGACCCAGTGCCCCTCTAATGGTTAGCATTGTTAGCATTTGCCGTACTTCTACAGTCACGAGCAAAATGGCCAACTTTGTTGCATTTGTGGCATTTAGGAGCACATGGACCATCGTGGTGATAATTGCATTTTGAGCATAGGGGTTTGGATCCCCCATATTGTTTCTTCTCAACAGTCCCTGCAGCATAAGCCCTGCCGGTGTTCTGCCTCTTGTTTTGGTGGTGTTGTTGTGGTTGTTGGTTATTATCTGGCTTTCTCTTGTTCTCTGTTTGACGGTCAACAAAAGTGCGGATTCTCTTATCCATCACTTCGATTGCCATTTCAGTTGCCTCTTGCATTGTCTTAGGCTTGGATGCTACTACACTTTCGTAGATCATGTCGGGTAAGCCACCGACATATTTCTCAATCTTGTCAGATTCTTCAGGAAACATTCTACCACACAGCAGTGCCAGTTCCTGAAAACGTTGGTTGTACCCTATCACATCGGTACCTTTCACTTTCAATTCCCACAGTTCGACTTCGAGTTTCTTAATCTTGGTCCTTGGGCAGTACTTGTAGTTTATTTTCTTTCTTCAGTCCCCCCCCCCCCCCCCTCCCCACTCCCCTGTTCAAGTCCAGGTCATTGTATAAGCCTTGTCTTTACACAGTCCTACGTGGGAGTTCCCCTAGTTTAGGCATTCCCAGTAAGTACATGTGGAGGAACTTGATCTTTGGTTTTTCCTAAGACAGTTTCTTATTTGCGAAACACAGTTTCCATCTTTCATAATCAATTGAGGTCAATCGACATTGCCTTTTGTTGCCTTTGAAATTTAGAGGTTGGCACTTCATGAAGTCTGGGTAAGTGCACTCACGAGTGGCTCGCTCGTTTCTCCTAGCACCTGTTCCTGAATTATGGCTGTCGACACCATTCGTGTTTGCATCACGTGCTGCCAAAGCGGCAGTAACGCCTTGGTTAATCATTGCCTGATGTTGGGCATTAGTGACAGATGTGGTGTTGGTTGTTTTTGGGGCTATGCTTAACCTTGTGGCTCTTTTGGGTGCCATCTCTTCAATCACAAGAAAATATAATACCCGTTAGATTTCGTAAAATCATAACCATGACATGACATAAGCACAATAAGTAAAGTGAGATCACATCACACAGTGAAATATACAATGAATTGTAATCACAAAGATATAACCAAATCGCTTTCATTCACAACAAATTCGATTACAGTCAGGAATAATACCACCATTCCATTATATAATTGGAAACATACATGATTGTTCGATACAAATGATCACATCATTTGGTTACAAGTAAAAAGGAATCTATACAAACCTATTAAAACCATTACTAGCCGGGATTGTACGTAATATTAGTAGGATGTACAAAACAACTAGCCATACAGAATTAGGAACTGCTAACAGCTCCTCGGTAGCTCTGGCCTGTTGGAGGAACCCTAAAGCAGGTCCCTGCTGTCTTTGTAACTCTGCCATCTAAGTCTGAAGGCTTTTCACTAGCTTTAGTGCCTTAGTGAGCTGTCTCTGCCTCCTGTAATCTGCTGCCAGTAACTCTGAAATCACCGTCTGTCTCCTACGGTCTGCTGACTGTAACTCTCTAATCTCTGACTGCTGAGCTAACACTGTGGTACGTAGCCATTAACCTTACACGCGCAGATCAACTCATCATCCTTAGATCATCCACATTGCCTCTCTTGATAGTCTAAGCCTCAGTCTCCATGGAGTTTTTCTTTGCGTTCGTGCATGTGCACGCATTTCCCGTAAAAAAACATGTTGAGCCGAGTGCCAAATAGCTATGCCAGACTACTATCGTCTAACCTGTTATAAATCTCATATGTGTCCTGCCTACACCCTAGTCTCAAACGTCTGTCTTATGTCGAACCAAATCGGTTCAGTACTCACTGGTACACCCTGCAGGGTCTCAACTATCATCATCCCTTAGTCGGTGAATCCATATCTACATCTCTCTCTCCGGATCACGCCTGATCTCCCTTATCCATTGTAGTTACAAAACCATTTATTGCCCTAAGACCTACAGCCGGCTAGCAAGTTATTTGACAAAACAAATAAAACTTCCTAAGCCCATGAAAACCCAAAACCGATCGGCCCCCTTATGTAAACATATTTTATATTTTTTTATTTCATTAATAATTAACTAATTACCTTCATTACCTTAAATTTTTATAGAAAAACCTAAGCTGATTTAGGTAAACCTTTTTATATAAACGTCACCTACTAGACTTTCTAAAAATAACTTTTCATTTCACAATTCACTTTCTATTTATGAAAAGTTTACTGCAAACTTCCAGATTTCACTCACATGCTTCCTTTCCAATAACTTACACATCTTATAAACGCTTAACTCTGGGGAAGTGGTGACGACCACGGGGAGAGTGGTGATGATGGTGGAGTAGATATAGCGAGAAGTCTGGCAACCTCTGCATCAGACCATACTGGTGTAGGTACTGGAGCTGGAATAGAAATCCTAACTGTCACACGATATGCAGGGTGTGGTGGTGGTGTGGCCGCAGACTCATCAGTCTTGAACGGCTCTGTCTCCTCCGTAGATGTGGCTTGATTTGTAACTGGTAAAGCAACAACTACAGAGTCGGCAAGAGCTGGGTGCTTCTCCTCCTCATCATCATCAGCCTCGATGTCCATATCATCATCATCATCATCCTCTGATGACCTCTCCTCGTCATCGCCATTATCTTCTCCATCGGCAAGATAGTCAACAGGATCCTCCTCAGGGTCCTCGTCGTCATCCTCCTCTGGGTCCGCCTCAAGATCGGACTCCGAAACATAATCTGGTGACTGAGCAGTAGGTGTGGCAGCAGCATATACTCGAGGTATATCGGCTCTGGAACATAATCTAGTAGAGGTGGTGAATGTGGCTCCTCAGGGCCCAGTATGTAGTCTGGTGATGGTACAACTCCTGGTGATCCTATATCTGACAACTCCTCAAATGTACTGGATATCTTCGTATATGTGACCCCTGATTCATCTGAATCTGACATGACTGAATCTGAAAATCCAAAATAGCTTATATTAGTATTTAATATAAGACCCTTATAGTAATATACATTTATATCATAACATGTATATCAATCAAGAATGCAACTAGTTCAACCAACTAATGTAACAACTAGTGTATGCATGAATGTATGCATGTATGTATGTCCCGTGTAAACCCCTTTATATGAATTCGATGTTTGAAAACGGTTATAGTCCAGCAAAACATTTGACCTGGTTCTCTATAACCTTGGCTCTTGATACCAATCTGTAACACCCCCAAATTGGATTGCAGCGGAATAAGGGTCCGGGGCGTGTTACTTCATAGATCAATAACACAAGATATATATAGAATGACCAAAAAGTTGTTTAAAACCAAAACATTGGATTTAACAAAGTATTTGTTACATAAGCCCGAAGCTTCACTTGTTCACTTGTTCAAAATACAAATATTTTTAGCCCATAACAGATATATAAAATGTAATGCGAAAAAATCTTTAATGCATGATATTCAAATCAAAACCTCCAATGTATCCCTTGCACCTCGTGCTTATTGACCTCCTGAAAAACATTGCTTTAAAACGTCAACAATAATGTTGGTGAATTCATAGGTTTGATAAATCGTATATTGTAGGACCACAAGATTTCCCAAGTGTATGATAATGCAACAGATGCAGACATCATATAAATGTAATTACGTTGCCCTAAGCTCATGACACTGAAGCTCGACATAAATGAATACCATATAAATGGCCTACATTGCCCGTGATGATGTTCTAACCCGCAACATCCTATGTTCGACATGGTATACGTTCGTTTGCCCAGTGATAGCTAATCACCCGAACGGGGATGTCAATCCCAATAGATCTATTCATAACATTCGCGCTCACAATCCAGTAACTGACAGTTCATGATAATGGGCTCAACTAGGGTTATCGCTACTTAGGCAACACGTAATCATAATATAAAACTTATCCACTTGTGTCCAATTATAAAACAGTGCATGTTTCTCACCCCAAAAACTTATAAAACAAATCATGTAAAACGTGGGGCTATGAACTCACCTTGAGTGAGCGAATATCAAGTATATCACAAATAATGCGTCACGCAAATCGTCAGATGCAACCTATTTAATTTAAGGTCGTATAAGTACTAATCACATTGGGTAACTACTACCATATATCATTCTATATAGCTAATCACCATCTAATTGTTTTGGTAAAATTGTGTTTAATAAGTTAAAACGTTTATAATTTCCGTTGTAGTAAAACTGGCGTAACTTTCGCGTTTCAAGTCCGTTTCTTGCGTTTCTTATGTCCACGTTTTCGTATTAAGACGAGTTATCAATATTTGACATTTTCATATTTTTAGTCCCCTGATGAACAGTACTTTTTACTGTTCACACCAGTTATAAAGTTATTTTTATAGTTTTAGTTATCGTAAAACCCGTAAACGTCGTATTTTATTCGTTATAGCTCCGTTTTTAGCGATTCTTTCGAGCACGTTCTCGTAATTGAAAGTTCTATTTATTTATGAGGTTTACAAAAATAAATGTTTCTGTCATGAACAGTAACTTTTATAAAAATGGTTTTATAAAAGTATTTTTATACATTTTAAGTATATAAACTCGCGTAATTCATAACTTCTTCGTTTTTAATCAAAAAATTATCTAGCACGTTCTCGTAATTGAAAGTTCTATATATTTATGAGGTTTACAAAAACAAATGTTCCTGAGATGAATAGTAACTTTTATAAAAATAGTTTTATAAAAGTATTTTTATACATTTTAAGTATATAAACTGGCGTAATTCATAACTTCTTCGTTTTTAATTGGAAAATTACATTTCTTATTGTTTTGGAATCCTAAAAATATGTGTGATTTAATAAAATACAAAACCTTCTGTTTTGTATAATTGTTATACAAGGTTTTTATTAAAAATTCTTTTATATCTCCGTTTATTATCGTAAAACTCGTAAACTACGTATCTTTTTCGTTATAAATCAGTTTTTCAAGTTCCTTATATGCACGGAATCGTCATGAGAAGTATTATTTTATAAAAATGCAATCCTCACTGTTTGGAATTCGAAACCAATCAGCCCTTTTATGTCCTTTATATAACTAATTATATACACTTGTTTTTATATACTTTTTAACCTAATAAAATACCACAAGTTTTCCACAACCTTTTATATCATATACCATACATATATAATGTCCATAGGTCCATATCGTGTCCATGAGTCCAAAATATCAAGTCCTTAACAAGGCTTTAAAATCTTAAACTTTCTTAAGTAACTTTTAATCACTAGTTTATGTATACACTTTTTATGCTTTAACAAACATGTTACAATACTTATAATCCCATTATATCATCATATTACCAATCACATAAAATATGAAAAAGTATACAAAATGATGATCACAAGTAAAAACTCTTTTTACATGTTTAAAAGTCTTAAATGGTGATTTTGCTAAATATAACATATATACACATAAAATGATAAATGTAAAGATATAAAGGGTTTTAGATGACCTTAATATGATGTAATATGATGAACCACAATATCTAAACCCTAGTTTAGATGATAAACCAAAGCTTGCACAACTTGAAAACCCTAATTCCAATTAGAAACCCTAATCTTGCTTTTCTTGCTTCAATACTTGTAAACCTTTAACCAACCCTTCAAAACACCTTAGGTTATCATAGGAATGATGTGTGAATGCTTGTATGGTCTTGTAAAATCAAGCTATGGATTATAGAAAAGGGGGTTTGTTTGTCGTGGCTTATTGAAGAGCAAAAGGGGGAGAAAATTGATTTTTTTTGTTAAGTGTTGAAGTGTATATGTTTATCTCTCTTAGAATGCAAGACTTATAAGTGTAAGAGTTAGCCTAGTATGTTAAACAAAGACCATAAAGACCAAGGGGGGGGGGGGGACGACACATGGGTGGAATAGGGGTGGACTAAAATAAGGGCGGTACTGCACGGGGCATGGTCAAAACCACTAGTCATGTACTAAGTCTTATGAGTCCATACTTGTACAAGACCTTAGGTATGGTTTTATGTTTCTATGCTTCCTAATGTGGACATGATCCCATGAATTCAAGGGTTGTGTTCACTAGCTAAATAAAATGAAAGTATTACACTTGCACTTTTGAAAGTATAAGTAAATATGTAAGTGTAGTCTTGCTATATAAAATGTATACTTGTAAATTGAATAAGTCTTGCTTATTTCTTATATATGGGGCATCCTATTTAACAACCATGGGTAAAGTTTATAAACTTTTTGATCATTGGAAATAATAATAGGCATTTGTTGAAGCGTAGATTAATGAATGTAGTTCCGGGTATGCCTAAACGTACTTTATCGCGAAACATAACAAATTTACATAACCAATTCAAATAAATTAAAAAAAGTTAATAATTATCCTCAAAATAATTACTTAACACTTGCTTGATGTAAACATTTAATTGTTTGACACCCGTTTACATTGAATGATCATTTTTAGCTTACGGGATTTAACTTAACGATTACGATTAAAAGCAAACGTGAACAATACTAAAAATACTTAGTGAAGTTATTGACGATGTCAATGACCTTAAAACACAGGGTATTATAGTCTCCCCCCGATAAGTGAGCATTGTCCTCAAGGCTTAAGACGTGGCACTTGACGATGGTACAGTCTTTGTGAAGAGGTGTGGATATTTCTTCCTGAATTGGTCTTCGCATTCCCATGTGAACTCAGGACCTCTCCTGGAGTTCCATCGAACCTTGACTAGTGGAATGCGGCTTTGCTTCAACCGTTTAACTTCACAGTCCATAATTTCTACCCGCTCCTCGACAAATTGAAGCTTGTCATCAAAGTGAAGTCCATCCAACAAAACGGCTAATGGTTCGTCGGCATAGCACTTTTTCAAGTTGGATACATGGAACGTATTGTGTACCCTACTCAGCTCTTGCGGAAGCTCAAGCTTGTATGCAACGGATCCAACCTTTTCCAACATCTTGAATGGTCCAATGTACCTAGGGTTGAACTTCCCCCGTTTGCCAAAACGTATGACCCCTTTCCAAGGCGAAACTTTAAGCATAACTTTATCCCCAACCTGAAATTCCATCGGTTTACGCTTTTAATCCGCGTAACTCTTTTGTCGATCGCGAGCAGCTTGCATTCTCTACTTGATTTGAACGTCTTATTAGTGTCTTCTCTTGTACTATTTCTGGACATGTAGTTGAACTTCTCCACCTCGACCCACAAACGGCGTCTGTGCGTATTTTACGTTTGTGACTACTAAGTGAACGACACTTTCGACTGTAAAGTGCTTCAAATGGTGCAGCCTTGATGCTAGCGTGATAGCTATTGTTATATGAGAACTCGACTAATGGAAAATGGTTAACCCTACCCTTTCCAAAGTCGATTGCATAAGCACGCAACATATCCTCGAGAGTTTGAATAGTCCTCTCGCTTTGCCCGTCTGTTTGTGGATGGTATGCAGTACTCATATCCAGACTAGTACCCAAAGCATTCTGAAGTGACCTCCAAAAATTTGATGCGAACCTAGGGTCACCATCAAAAATAATCGAGAGAGGTATTCCATGCCTTGTGACCACCTCCTTTAGGTACATTCTTGCAAATTTATCCATCAGACTAGTGAGTCGTTCAACAATCACCCAAATAGTGTCGTAGCCTTGTGACGACTTAGGAAGCTTCGTGACAAAATCCATAGTGATGTTGTCCTACTTCCATTAAGGTATATTGGGTTGTACCAAAAATCCTGATGGCCTTTGATGTTCGGCTTTGACCTTAGCACACGTCAGACATTTTCTAACATAGGTGGTGATGTTTGCCTTCATATTGGGCCACCAATATAGCTTTTTCATGTCTTGGTACATCTTTTCAGAACCCGGATGAATAGATTATTTTGACTTGTAGGACTCGTGCATGATCACGGTCCACAAATTACCATAGCATAGTAACCAACTCCTGCCATTGAAGCATAGAGTTCCATCCGCATGGGGTTTTAACTTTTCCATTCTAAATTTCTCTGGATCCTTAGAATTTTCAAGCAACATACCCCCAACATCTTCGTTCTTGATGTTCTCTAGTTTCCGTGCTTCAGTCTGAGCATCCAAAATTTGTTTGGGGAGATTCAAACCTATAGTCATGACTAAGGCTCGAACCCTTAATGGTGGCTCTTGTTCTTCCATCTATTAAGGCGGGCAGCGACAACTTTGCTTTCCCTGGGGTGATAACGATCTCGAATCGTAATCACTAAGTAATTCTACACTAACGACGCTACCTCATATTTCTGTCTCCCCTTTTTGATTAAGAATGTATATGTAGAACTCTTGTGATCTTAGTGAAACACCGTTCACTTGGTTTTGTACATTAGTGTCTCCTAGACTACTATAGAGTTTCAGAGAAAAACCACTACTGCTCCAAGTTCCAAACCATGAGTCGTATAGTTCTTCTCATGAATCTTTAATTGGCGTGATGCATAAGCAATCACCTTCTCTCTTTGCATCAACACAACGCCCAAACCTTTGATCAAAGCATGCAGTATTACGGGATAAAATCTTTGCTTTCCTTAAGGTTTAAGCCAGAATTGGTGGCACTACACATCTTCTCTTAACAATTTGAATGCTGTTTCTTGTTTCCACCCCACCACTAACTTTGACCTTCTTCTGAGTGAGCTTGGTCATTTGTTTGGCAATCTTCAAAAATCCTTTGATGAATCTTCGATAATACCCAGCAAGACCTAAAAATTGACGAATCTCCGTTGGTGACTTAGGAGATGCCTAATCTTTAATGGATTCGATCTTGGCAGGGTCCACATGAATACCCTGGCTGTCAATCACGTGACCGAGGAACTGTACTTTAGGAATCTAAAATTCACACTTGGAAAATTTGGCATACAACTCCTCTTTCTTAAGCAACTCTAAGATTAACTTAAGGTGCTCTTTGTTGTTCTTGCTTTTATTCGATTATATTTTCAGAATATCATCAATAAAGACAATTACGAATTTATCCAAATATGGTTTGCACACCCGATTCATAAGGTCCATGAATACGGCAGGTGCATTTGTCAAACCAAATGGCATAACTTGAAATTCATAATGGCCGTAACGAGTTTTGAAAGCGGTCTTCGGAATGTCTTCTTCTCGAACCCTCAATTGGTGATAGCTCAACCTTAAGTCGATCCTCGAGTAGACACTCGACCCTTGAAGCTAATCAAATAAATCATCAATTCTTGGGAGCGGATAACGGTTCTTTACCGTTAGTTTATTCAATTCCCGATAATCAATATACATTCAAAACGATCCGTCCTTCTTCTTGACAAACAAGACCGGAGCTCCCCAGGGTGAGAAACTAGGTCTTATAAAGCCTTTGTCAGATAGTTCTTTTAGTTGATCCGACAACTATTTCATTTTAGAAGGTGCTAATCGATAAGGCGCCCGAGCTACGGGTGCAACACCAGGTATCAAATTGATTTGAAATTCCACTTGTCGAGTCGGAGGAAGACCCGAAAAGTCCTCAGGGAATACATCAGGAAAATCCCGGACGATTGGTACATCCTCAAGTCCCTTCTCCTTCGACTTGTCTTCAGTTCCCTTCATAGTAACATGTGCTAAAAAGATAGGACATCCATTTAGCATGTATTCTTGTGTTTTGGTGTACGAGATAATGTGCAGAAGAGCCTCATTTCCCTGGTTGCTTCCGTCACCATGAACAATTAATGTTTCATTTCCCCAGGGGATACAAATGATCTTTTCGGCACATACAATGATTTCTTGGTACTTTACCAACAAATCCATACCAATTATAGCGTCGAAACTACCAAGTTCTACGGGCATTAAATTTATGTTGAATGGGTGGTTCAGGATGTTCAATGTGCAACCCCTAAGGATAGTGTTCAACCCAATTATTCTCCCGTCAGCTAGTTTAACTCCATTAAATAGTGAATTAGGGCAAGTGGTGAGCAGTAATAGCAATTTGGGATCTAAATGCAGTAGATACAAAACTCCTATCAGCACCAGTATCAAATAAGACAAAGGCATAGCTGTTCTTTAGAAAGAACGTACCCGTCACGATGTTGGAGTCTGGGTTTGTCCCTGCATGCCCTACCGTATACACCTTGGCTGGAGCATTTCCACCTCCAACTTGAAGTCTCCTTGGGCTCCACACTAAAAACAAGTAGGCTTCTGACCCGACCCAGTGCCCCTCTGATTGTTAGCATTATTGGCACTTTTCGTACTCCTACAGTCACGAGCAAAATGGCCAACTTTGTTGCATTTGTGGTATTTAGGAGAACATGGACCATCGTAGTGATAATTGCATTTTGAGCATAGGGGTTTGGATCCCCATATGGTTTCTTCTCAACAGTCCCTGCAGCATAAGCCCTGCCGGTGTTCTGCCTCTTGTTTTGGTGTTGTTGTTATGGTTGTTGGTTATTATCTGGCTTTCTCTTGTTCTCTGTCTGACGGTCAGTAAAAATGTGGATTCTCTTATCTATCACTTCGATTGCCATTTCAGTTGCCTTTTGCATTGTCTTAGGCTTGGATGATACTACACTTCCGTGGATCATGTCGGGTAAGTCACCGACATATTTCTCAATCTTGTCAGATTCTTCAGGTAACATTCTACCACACAGCAATGCCAGTTCCTGAAACGTTGATTTTACCCTATCACAATTGTACCTGTCACTTTCAATTTCCTACGTTCGACTTCTCGAGTTTCTTTTAATCCGGTCTTGGGCAGTAGCTTGTCAGTCATTTTTCTTCTTCTGATCAGTCCAGGTATTGCTATAGCAATTATCATTACAATCAGTCTAACGTGGAGTGACCACCACGTTAGAGGCATTTCCCAGATAGGAGTACAAGTGGAGAACTTGATTTGGTTTTCCATAGAACAATTGCTTATACGGAACACAGTTTCCATTTTCTTAATCCATTGAGTCAATTCGACAACTCCTTCCGTGCCTTTGAAATTTAGAGGTTGGCACTTCATGAAGTCTAGGTAAGTACACTCACGAGTGGCTCGCTCTTTCTCCTGACCTGTCTGGAATTAGTGGCTGTCGACGCCATTCGTGTTTGAATCAGTGCTGCAAAAAACTGGTATAGTAATGCGTTGGTCAATCATTGCCTGAAGTTGGGCATTAGTGACAGTGGTAGTGGTGGCGGCTGTTGCGGCCGGTGTTGTTTCTGGGTTTAACCTCGTGGTCCTTCTTTTTGGTGCCATTTTCTTCAAATCACAAGGTACAATATAATACCTGTTTAGATTTAATTAAAATTCATAACCATGAATGCTCGTATTACCTCCAATAAGTAAAAATGAGATCACATCACACAGTGAAATATACAACTGAATTGTAATCAACAATGATATAACCAAATCGACATTCATTCACAACAAATTCGATTACAGACATGACATAATACCACCATTCCATATATAATTGGAAACTGATACATGATTGGTTCAGAACAAAATGTCACAAAATTAGGTTACAAGATAAAGTTCTATACACAACTAAAGCCCCATACTAGCCAGGATTGAACCCATATACTTAGTAGTCTGTACAAAACAACTAGCCATAACAGAATATAGGAACTGCTACTAGCGTCCTCCGATAGCTCTAGCTGTGCAGGACCTTTGGCGGGTCCTTGCTGTCTCTCGAACTCTATCATCTGAGTCTGAAGTCTCTTTATCAGCTTTAGTGCCTCTGTGAGCTGCTTCTGCCTTCTGTGATCTTCCGTCAGCATCTCTGTAATCACTGTCTGTCTCCTACGGTCTGCTGATTGTAACTCTCTAATCTGTGATTGCTGAGCTAACACTGTGGTATGTAGCGACATAACCTCTGCATGCGCAAGATCACTCGCATCCATAGATCGTCTCCATGCCTCTCTAGACATCCTAGACTTAGTCTCCATGAGTCTAGCAGTACGTGCATGTGCACTCCTATCCCCAAACAACATGTTGAGCCGACCAGCCAATAGTTGTCGCCCAGACTACTCATCGTCCAACCTCGTATAAACCTCGTCTGTGTCTCGCTAACGCTAGTCTCAAAACTCTGTCATCCTCTGGCTAAGCTCTGTCACATCGGTAACTACTGGTATCCCCTGCATGGCCTCAACGATCTCATCCCAAGAGTCAGTGATTTCCATATCAACAACTCTCTCTGATCATGCCTGATCTCCACTATCACATGGTGGCAAAAAACCATAGTCTGCCCTAGACCCTCCTAGCCGGATCATAGCAGCTAGTAGACGAGCTCTCTCCTTATCTCGTATCTAAGACCTAAGAGCGATACTAACCTCTTTCGAGGTGGTATCTAAGTAACTCGGGTCTGTCTATCTCTACGGTTCAGAGAGAGTAAAATGCAAAGGTGGTGTCCCTGATAATGGTGCATCTAGTCTGGTGTGGGAGAGTATAATGGGTGGTGGTAATGGTAGTGAATGGGAAGTAGATGTGGCCTCGGCTCTCAGCCGGATCATAACAGCTTGATATCCCAACGGACGAATAGGACTAGCAGGTGGTGATGGAGATAACACATGTACTGGTGATGATATTGGTAGTGGTGGTGAGGGAATCTGAGGTAGTGGTGGTGAAGGTATCTAGGGAAGTGGTGATGACCATGGAGAAAGTGGTGATGATGGTGGAGTAGATATAGCGAGAAGTCTGGCAACCTCTGCATCAGACTAACCTAGTGTAGGTATTGGAGCTAGAATAGAAATCCTAGCTGTAACGCGATATGCAAGGTGTGGTTGTAACACCCCCAAATTGGGTCGCAGCGGAATATGGGTCCGGGGCGTGTTACTTCTCAGATCAATAACATAAGATATATATAGAACGACCAAAAAGTCGTTTGAAAATGATACATTGGATTTAACAAAGTAATTGTTACATAAGCCCGAAGCTTAACTTGTTCACTTGATCAAAATACAAAGATTTTCAGCCCATGACAGATAACAAAATGAAATGTGACAAAATCTTTAATGCATGACTCCAATATCATAACCACCAATGTATTGTATTCCATCGCACCTCGTGCTTATTCGATCCCCTGAAAACATGCTTTAAAACTGTCAACAATAATGTTGGTGGAATTCATAGGTTTGATTATTCATATATTGTAGGACACAGATCCTCCCAAGTGTATGATAATGCAACAGATTGCAGATATTCATATATTGTAATTACGTTGCTCTAAGCTCATGACACTGATGCTTGGACATGTTGGCTTACTGCCAAATTAATGGTCCGTTTGCCCGTGGTGACTGTTCTAACCTGCAACATCCGATATTGAAAACATGGTATACGTTCGATTGATTCACTAGTGATAGCTAATCACCCCGAACGGGGTTGTGAAACCAATAGATCTATTTCATAACATTCCCGCTCGTAAAGTATCAGTTCATGATAATGGCTCAATTGGGTTATCGCTACTTAGACAAATGTAATCATAATATAAAACTTAACCACTTGTGTCCAGTTGTAAAACATTGCATGTTTTTCACCCCAAAACTTTGTAAAAACAAAAGCATGTAAAACGTGGGGCTATGAACTCACCTTGAGTTCTGATAATCCAAATATCGCAGATAATGCGTCACGTAAAAGATCGAATGCAACCTAAATTATCATAGGTCGTATAAGTACCGAGTACTTATATTGATAACATTGAATATAATCCTATAGTTGTTACATCGTACTATCGTTCGGGCTATCATAATTAAAGAGGTCATGACATGACGTTCGAGGAGTTAGGACACTTTAAATCGTAAATCCAACAACTCGTCGAAACGCCATCCGAAGAGGCCTCATTATGAAACTCCCTAGTAATATAGTACTTTGATAACCACATAATATTCTATATAGCTCAATCACCAACTAATGGTTTTAGTAAAATTGTGTTTAAGAAGTTAAAACGTTTATAATTACCGTTTTAGCAAAACTGGCGTAACTTTCGCGTTTTAAACCCGATTCTCGCGTTTCTTATGTCCATCTTTTCGTATCAAGACGAGTTATCATAAATTGACATTTTCGAATTTCGGACCTACTGGTGAACAGTAAAAATTACTGTTCACATCAGACCCTATGTATATTTTTATCGATTTAATTGTCGTAAAACCCGTAAACGTCGTATTTTATTCGTTATAGCTCCGTTTTTAACGATTCTTTCGAGGACGTTCTCGTATTTGAAAGTTCTATATTTTTATGAGGTTTACAAAAATATAACTTTCTGTCATGAATAGTAACTTTTATAAAAATAGTTTTATAAAAGTATTATTTGTCGTAAACTCGCGAAATTCATAACTCGTTCGTTATTAATTGAAAAATTACGATTCTTATCATTTTAGGAATCCTAAAAAATGTGTTACTATTTATGTAAAAATATAAAAAACCCTTGCTGTTTGGGATTTTTATAAAAATGTATTTAATAAAAATTCATTTACGACTTCGTTTATTAACGTATAATTGTTTTTTAACGTAACTTTTTCGTATTAATCGTTTAACAAGTTTCTTACTTTTTCGAATCGTCGCTGAATGTTATTATTTTATTATTAATATTAAAATAAGTATGCAAGATTAGAATTTTGGGACAGGCAACTTTTGCTTGAGTATGTTGATCCTTTGTAACCTTTTCTTTATACTTTACTACTTTTGTATTTTATCACAAGCCTCATATATCATATATATTATAAATCATACATATATTAAATGTCTATTGTCCATCCAAGTCCTCATGTGTCCAAGTTACCCATGTTAACAAATCCATTAACATACTTAAACCATAACTTACTTAAGTAATCTTAATTTACTAGTTTTGTTCATAATCATTTTTATGTTTAACCAAGAGTGTAAATCATTTGTGTAACCATTTTAACATGATGTCCTCAACATCATAAGGTATAAATAAAGTGTACATTTTGATGGACAACAATTAAAAAACTTATTTTTTACTTGTTAATAATCCTAAAATGGTATCTCTCTCTGTGATTTTACGCTATAAAGAAATATCATATGCATAATAATGAAAGTTATAGCATCATAAAGAGTTTAAATGGACCTTAAGATGTATAATGATGATGATGTATAAGTACTAAACCCTTGTTTAGCCACAAAAACCAAGCTTGCACTTAATAAAACCCTTGTTTTCTTAACAAACCTAAAATCTGATTCTTGCTTCAATACTTGTTAAATAATTAGTCAAGCTCAAATACTTTGAGGTATCTTAGATATGATATGAGAGTGTATGTAAATAGGTTAAAAAATTTTGTATGGGTTGTTGTTGAAGGTTGTTTGAGCCGTGGCTAAGGATGGAGCAAAAGAAAGAGTGGTTTTGTGAATTTTTCCTAAGTGTTAAGTGATATATGTGTTAGTTGTATGTATATAAGATGTATACTTGGTCAAGGAGACATAAGGGTGTCCTAGGGATGGCCTTAGTCTTAGTTATGGGTCAAGGGATGGTAGGGATGGGGGGTATGGTGTGTCATAAAGTGGTATGGCATAAGATTGACCAAGTTGCAAGTATTATGTCCATTTTCATGTATATCTTTGTACATGATGCAAGTAATTCGGCAAAACAAAGATATATATGATATATTTATGTAACTTTTATGTATTGGGTATAAAAGTGGGTATTTGTTGAAGCGTAGAAAAGTTTTCGTGGTTCCGGGAGTGCCTAAACGCAATTTATCGCGAAACGTATACACTTTACGTATCCGATAAAAATAAAATGAACAAAGTTAATAATTATCCTTAAAATAATTATATAACCCTTGCTTGATGTAAACATTTAATTGTTTGATGCCCGTTTACATTGAACGCTAATTTTTGGCGTACGCGATTTAACTTAACGTTTACAATTTTAAGCAAACACGTACAATAATAAAAATAAATAGCACATTTATTGACGTCGTCAAAGACTTGAAAACACAGGGTGTTATAGACTTCCCCCGTTAAACGAGCCTTGTCCTCAAGGCTCACAATGCAGCACTTGACGACGGTGTGGTCTTGGTGAAGAGTTGTGGATATTTCTTCTTGAATTGGTCTTCACGCTCCCACGTGTACTCAGGACCTCTCTTGGAGTTCCATCGAACTTTGA
This sequence comes from Tanacetum coccineum, assembly GCA_026074375.1. Taxonomy (NCBI): domain Eukaryota; kingdom Viridiplantae; phylum Streptophyta; class Magnoliopsida; order Asterales; family Asteraceae; genus Tanacetum; species Tanacetum coccineum. Next base: position 48,326 of record BQNB010012696.1, on the reverse strand, counting down.
CCAATGGGATCCGACTTCTCTTCAACCGTTTAACCTCTCGGTCCACTATTTCTACCGGTTCCTCAACAAAATGAAGTTTGTCGTCCAAATTAAGTCCATCCAACGGAACGGCTAATGGTTCGTCGGCATGACACTTTTTCAGATTAGATACATGAAATGTATTATGGACTCTGCTCAATTCTTCTGGAAGTTCAAGCTTGTAAGCAACTTCTCCAACCCTTTCTATCACCTTAAAAGGTCCAACATACCTAGGGTTCAACTTCCCCCGTTTGCCAAAACGTACAACCCCTTTCCAAGGCGAGACCTTAAGCATGACCTTGTCCCCGACTTGGAATTCCATTGGTTTACGCTTCAAGTCAGCATAACTCTTCTGTCGGTCACGAGCAGCTTGCATCCTTTGCTTGATCTGAATGATTTTCTCAGTGGTTTCTTGGATCAGTTCTGGACCGAGTATTTGAGCTTCTCCAACTTCAGTCCAACAAACAGGTGAGCGACATTTCCGACCATAAAGTGCTTCAAATGGTGCGGCCTTGATGCTAGCGTGATAGCTATTGTTGTATGAAAACTCGACTAATGGCAAATGGTTAACCCAACCCTTTCCAAAGTCGATAGCACAAGCACGCAACATATCCTCGAGAGTTTGAATGGTCCTCTCGCTTTGCCCGTCGGTTTGCGGATGGTACGCAGTACTCATATCCAAGTTTGTACCCAAAGCACTCTGAAGTGACCTCCAGAAATTTGATGCGAATCTCGGGTCACGATCGCAAATGATTGAGACGGGTATCCCATGCCTCGTGACCACTTCCTTTAGGTACAATCTTGCAAGTTTATCCAAAGGATCGGTCTCTCTCATCGGTGTGAAGATCGCAGACTTAGTGAGTCGGTCAACGATCACCCAAATTGTGTCATAACCTTGAGACGTCTTAGGAAGCTTCGTGACGAAATCCATGGTGATGTTATCCCACTTCCATTCGGGTATCTTGGGTTGTACCAACAATCCTGACGGCCTTTGATGTTCGGCCTTGACCTTAGCACAGGTCAAGCACTTATTAACATAAGTGGCTATGTCGGCTTTCATGTTGGGCCACCAGTATAACTTCTTCATGTCTTGGTACATTTTGTCGGAACCCGGATGAATAGAGTATTTTGATTTATGGGATTCGTGCATGATCACAGTTCGTAAATCGCCATAACAAGGTAACCAACTCCTGCCATTGAGGCACAGGGTTCCATCCGCACGTGGTTCCAACTTTTGTTCTCTAATAGCTTCTGGAAATTTAGCATTTTCAACCAACATTCCCCCAACGTCTTCACTCTTAATGTTCTCGGGTTTTCGCGCTTCGGTCTGAGCATTTAAGATCTGTTTGGGAAGATCCAAACTAATAGTCATAACCAAGGCTCGAACTCTTAGCGGTGGTTCTCGTTCTTTCCTGCTTAAAGCGTCAGCAACAAAAAAAAAAAAAAAAAAAAAAAAAAAAAAAAAAAAAAAAAAAAAAAAAAAAAAAAAAAAAAAAAAAAAAAAAAAAAAAAAAAAAAAAAAAAAAAAAAAAAAAAAAAAAAAAAAAAAAAAAAAAAAAAAAAAAAAAAAAAAAAAAAAAAAAAAAAATTTTAATTAAGTTTTGCTTTAAGATTATTGTATTCAGTTTATTTAAAGCTTTTTTGTAATATGTCGTTTTCAATATAAAAAATTAAGAGTTCTTGTTATTGCATTTGTCGAAATTTCAAAAATAATTTAAGTAGTTAATCCAGTTTAAACTTGTTTAAACATTTTAAAGTTTTATTAAACTCTCTGTAACAACATTTCCACAGCTTTACTCCACTAAAAAAAGCCAAAAAAACCCGAAATTAATAAATTAAGGGGTGTTTGGTTTAGTCTCAAAATGGGTCAAATGGGAATTGCATGGGACAAGTGCACTCCCAACTTGTCTAGTGTGTAGGGTTTATTAAGCCTCTAAATCACCACTTTTGTTTTGAAAAATAAATTTTAAGTGTCTTTGTATTCTGTCCAATTTTGAATAACCAAATTGATGCTTTAAGAGCTCAACAGCTGTATTCAGCTTAAGCACACTAGTTTTTGTGCTTTGTTGTTGTTTTGTTCTAGCCAATTTACTCAACTCCTTGTTCTGTCTTTTAACCTCACCAAGTATAAGTCAAAGTTTGGCTTTGCAATTTTTTTTAGAACCCTCAATTTTAAGCTACAATTTCAGCAGCTTATATTGTTTTCTAGACTCTCAACTTTGAAATAAAGCTCATTGACCACCCTTGTTTATAGTTTGTAACTTGTTTTGGCTAAAAACTCTTAATGCTTATCATAACCAAAATAAGCCCATAACTACTGCCTTATTTCCCCACTGGTGGCTAGGCATCCCTTAATTCAGCATCATTTATGTCAGCTAAATTATACGCCTAAACCCCTAGTTTCTTTTAGCTTTATGAAGCTTATTAGTTTCCCTTTAATTCCCCATAGTTTTGTAGCTTAACTCCTCCTCTAGTATAGCTTATTATAGGCTTAAAGTAGGCACTTTTCTGTTTTCTTTTAAAAACTGTCACCATAGCTTATTTCCTTTCCAGCTTATTTTAGGGCTTATTCTAGATACCTTAGCTTATTTAGGACTCCCCTCTCCTTATTAACTGTCCCCCATAGATTTTAGCTTATTTTGTTAGCTTAAACCCCAAAAAGAAAAAAAATAAGAAAAATAAGCCAGAAAGCTTATTACTCTGTCAGTCAAAGCTTAAGTTTTCTAGCATATTTAGTGATAAAAAAGCATAAAGTGCTTTTACAAAAGTTTACTCCCCTAAAAAATAAAAAAGCACCACTTAACGAACTTTGCTTCTTTGGCTTTTTGATAATAAGCACTTTGGACTTAATTTGTAATCGGGGTCCACTTCAGGGACCATTTGTGTAATTTTTTCTTTTACAGTTATAATTGTTAGTCCCTGTGGTTAACTACCCTGTTACTTCGTTAGTCCTTTTTCCCTTTTTCCGTTAGTCCCCTTTTGTTTTAACAGCAGTTAACTTAGTTAGTTTATTTAATTAATTAATTAAATTAGGTTTAAAATTTAATTAGTTTAATTACTTATAAATATTCAGTAAAATTTGGACCCCCCCCTCACCCCCACCTCCACCCGCCTCCCCCCCCCCATTTTATATTTTTAGAATTGTTAACTTTTTCTTTATTTAATTTTATTTTTTTTAGAATTTTTATAACTTTTATTTTTGTCTTTTTCTATTTTCTTAGTTTAATTAATGTATTAATCTTTAAATTCATAAAAAATCCAAAAATTAATAAAAAAATATTTTTCTTTTTTACAAAATTTTCTTTTGTCATTTAGTGTCTAGGAAAAATATAAAATTTAGTGTAGGCTTAATTTTTCTTAAATTTCAGTCTTAGACCCGTTTTACCGGGTGCGTTTTACCGTTTCTTTTCGTTTAGCATTCAAACGACCTCCGTTTTAGTTCTAGTTTTCTTTATTTTTCAAATTAAGTTAATTAGAATTTAATTTTGATTTTTAATTTAATTTAGCATTTATTTTCTTAATTTTTAGTATTTAGGTTTCCCGATACCTGAATCTGTTTCCCCCGTATTTTTAGTATAAAAGATTTATTTTTAGGATTTCCCCTATATTAATTTTGTATTCCCTAGTTTTTAAGATCCCCATTCCTATATCTGTTTCCGTAATTATACGACCCGGGAATATCTCTTCCGGAATCTTTTTATCATTGATTCTATCTTGTGTATTTTATCCTTTTGTGGAATTTGACCTTTTGCCTTGGTCAAGGGCATTCGGTTAGGATCTGTATTAGGGTTGCTATATAAGTATATACTAAGCTACGAACCAATTTTTGGCGCCGCTGCCGGGGAGGCATTTGCTACGATTGTTATCCGACTTTGATCTGAACTTGTCTTATTGTTAATATATCATATTAAAAAACACAAAAATATTTTTCTTTTCTTTTTATTAGTACATATCATATAAAAATTAAAAAACCAAAAAAATCAAAAATATAAAAAAATTGTCCATAAAAATTAAAATTCACTAATTGGTAAAATACCAAAATATAATATTCTCCACTGAGGTATTATCATAATAAGTTCCGGTGAACTACTGAGTTCCCAATCGAACCAAAGATTTAAAACTTGCCTTCTGTGTCACTTACGATATACGGCTCACCTCATTCTGATTGACAAACTATAAAGTGGGTATAAGGAGGGTTGTTCCTAGGAACTACGACCCGAAAGGAGAAATAAGCTTCGCGCTATTCCTACTCCTCCGCTCACCTGTGCGTTTTTCATTCTGAGAGCTACCGTGAAGTAAGATCGATTATTTGGCTTAAGTTGTCTATCTCTTGTCCGTTTAAAATAGATTGTGAATATATTTTAAATCCAAAAATCCAAAAAAAGACTTCACTTACCTTGGCCACCACACCAAGTAAACTTGGCCACTACTCCATTTCAAGCCCTATATAAGCCGAAACATACATATACATTCAAATTCACCACTAAGTTTCAAACTACCTCACAACTATAATCTAACCAAGTACTAGAAGACTAAGAAAGAAGTATAAGTCACATAGAAGCCAAGAAACAAGAAGATAAGTCCTTGATTAAAAGGTTTCAGGTCTCATTTGCTCATTCGATCCATTTCACCATCTTTGATCCCATTCGTGTACTTGTAAGTCTCTAAGCTCGTTCCGTAAGCTCTTGCATCATTATAGATCATGTTTAAGCTTTGTTTTAATTCCTTGATCAAACTAAATCTATTGTTTGGTTTTCCTAAACCAAACCGTGCCCTAAACGCGCCTTAAAACCTTTAAAAGCTCATTTTGTGTACTTATCAAGCTAAAAGCCATAAGATGCTATAATAAGCTATTTCAATAAGCTCATTTATCATTTTTATAAGCTTGGAAACTAATCTTAAAGCCTTAAACCCATCAGGTTAATCTTTTTAAACCAAACGAACCCGTTTTGGATTTTTAAGCTCACAGGCTCTTTTGATAAGCTATAAGCTCGTAAAAGTTACTTATTTTAGCTTATAGTAATAAGCTATAACCTGCAAAATTGATTTCTAAATCAAAAATATCAATATTATGGTTTTTGGACTTGTTACGCAAAACATTTCATGCAAAGGGGGTATATATTGTAAATTCTTAAAACTTATAAATAGAGGGGCTGAAATTGTAAATATCCTAAAGTTATATCTTCAAGGGGCTGTTTTGCCATTCTTTAAAGTTAAGGGTTTAAAGATTTTAAAAGTTATATTAAAAGGATTAACTTTGTAAATATGTATAAACCAAGGGTATATATTGTCATTTTGCATTCTTAAAGGTATAAAATATAATATTTTTATATAAATTATAAAAACATATTTAAATATTATAAGACTCAATTTTATTAAAACCCGACACATTTGTCGTTATTATTCATCTATCGAAACACTATAATACAATTATGTTATATATGTAACATATTTTATCATCCACTAGCTTTTAAAGAAATTTAAAAGAGATTTAAAGATCTATCAATGTAATCTATAACGTATCAACGTTACTAGGGATTTCATATGAGGGTTTCATTTGGGTAAGAACAGTTTTTGACGAGTTTCTGGATTTTACGATTTAAAGTGACCCTAGCTCCTCAAACGTTTAACTACATACATCTTATAATGATAGCCCGAACAGTGATACGATATTTTCACAAGTTATCAAACCAAAAACCGTTAAACTTTATGAAAAAAAGTTTATCATCAATCAAACTAAGACTTGACATATTACCCCAGGTTGCGTGATGAGGCTGTTTACTCTCATTTGAATTAAATTTCAAATCAATCAACTACCTTGATAAGGTGAGTTCATAGTCCCACCTTTACATGTTTTTCTAAATCCCGCGAGGTGATACATGCTATAAACCATGAATACAAGTATTTTCCAACTGTATGCTATCCTGATATATTATTGCCTAAGTTTGCCTTCACTGCCAGTATTTCTTAATCATGAACCATTAGTCACTTGCGAGTGAACGCGAATATTGTAGATAGATCTATTGGGGGTGACGACTCCCGTTAGTGTACCCGTACATGGGGTAACCAAACGCACTATATTTGAGAACAAAGGATAACTTTGGCAAGTTACCTTTCCTTAAGGACAGTTGTTCCTTCAAGTCATTAAATTGACTTCGGATGTTAATGTTTGGTTGCATGAGCTTAGGGCAATAATACGGTTTTTCCTGATAATTGTATGTGTTGCAATTATTACCACTTATGATGACTTGTATTCGATTATTACATTTCAAACTTGTGAATTTCACTCAACCGTTGTGTTGACCCTCTTAGCATGTTTATCTCAGGTAATTGAGCAATTTATGGCACGTAGTGGCATTGGACTTGAGGACGTCCAAACCTGTTATCATTCAACTTTATGTTTTGAAATGTATTTTGGGACCTCTTTTGTAAAAACTTTGATGAATAATGAATGATAACTTATCTTTCAAAAATGTCTCTTTTGAGTCGTTTTCTATTATTGTGACTATGATTCCTGAAGTAATACCCCAGATTAGCTTCCGCTGCTATATGTCAAATATAGGGGTGTGACATTTATGGTGCTGAAGTTCAAATGATACAAATGACGGTGCCATAACCAAGATTTTGTCTTTGAGGCATTGAAGAGCAGACAAATTAGAGAAGACTTCATCATTTCATCCATTGAGATTGTGTAAAGATTAGAATCACGAGATCCCGAGAGTAGATCAACACCTTCCAAGTTACGTACAAAACAAGTGTGTTTTCTGAAAGCTACTTCGAGATCTGAATCACAAAATTGTCCAACGAAGATTAAGTTATGACTAAGTCCTTCAACGTAGTAAACTCATGAAATTGTAATATTTCCAATCTGTAGATCTCCATATCCCATAATAGCTGCAAAGTGGTCGTTGTCGAATCGAACCGTACCAATAAATTTGGAAACAAAATTGATGAGCTTGTCACGGTGTCTAGTTATGTGTTTAGAACAACCGGAGTCTAAATACCAAAGAACAATTTCTACAATCTGCAAAAAAAAGAAAGAAGAAAAAAAATATTTACAATAGTCTGGATCCCCAACTTTTGATTAGGTTCCGGGTTGGTAGCAATCCTAAGTCACGCCTAGAAATCCGAAATTCCAGGATGATTGTTCTGGAATCGCATAATTTCTTATAAAGGCAAAATTAGAAGGATTGAATGGATGACCATAGCTATTTATACGAGCTCTTATCAGTGAATTCTTAGCAATGGAATATCTCATTCTTGTTTCCACACTAGGAGCTACAGCAGGAATTCTAATGGTATGAAGTCTATTTCCTGAAGGCATTATAGTGGCATGAGAGGTTTTAATGATTGAACATATTTTTCCTTGCATGTTAAACATCCTTCCTGTTGGTTTCCATCTAAGTCCTACTGATGTAAAGACCCTACCAGTTGGTTTCCATTGTTTCTTTTCTTTTTGTATGACAGATTTAGCCTTTTTATGTTTTTGCACATCTTTTAGATATTTAACAACACAAGCATCATGATTTGCAGAAAACAATTATTCATTACATGATAAGCAAACATGTGCATAATTCTTTGACAAATACATTATTAATATTCGCATTACAATCTGAAACATGATTGTTCTTATTTAAACTAGACTTAGACTTCCTAGGTTGGGTTTCTACTTTATTCTTCTTGCTTCTACGTGATGGTCGTTGGATCCTATCATTCTTTGTATTGCTCCTAGACTTTGATCCACTAGCATCAGTAGAACTTACTCTTCTTGTAGAAGGCAACATAGTGTTGTCAGACTTTTGAGTGTTTTGCTTTACTACATGCTTCTTTGTGTTATTAACTTCTATTTTTTTTATCTAGATGCATCTACGTAAGGCTTATTGTTCTTTTTGTGGCTTGTAGCAGGAGCCCACTTTTCATTCCCGCTTTCAGTGAAAGGGCATGAGGTACTAACATACACTAACAGTTCTTGAATACGCTTAGCAAACTTAGAGGCATGACCTATATGTTCATCTAAAGGTTTTATGTTCTAGCTTCTTCTAATAGTTCATGTAGTGTACCTACGTCTCATTAGTGACTTTCATATAATCGCGATGCACAACCCTATTGTGCTTAAAGTACGCATTGATTGGTTTAGACTCAATCTTAAGAAAACCTAGGGCAAGAACTTTAGTGTATTTTTCATTTATCTTGTTGGTAGTCAAGTGTGAAGTGACTGTTTTTGTCGAATCATTTTTCTCAACAACTTTTGGAGCAAACTTAGATTCAGGTAATGGACTTACTGAATAAAGATTGGTTCCTGAAGTTGGAGGTTTAGCAAACTTAGTATTTACACTTGTACCTTTTTTATTCTTTTGAGATTCAAAAAACTTTTCTTTTAACCGTGCTCTTAACTTGTTGTTTTTAGAAATCTGATCATTCAATTTTTGTTGCAAAGAGTCAGTTTGAAGTTTGGTTTTTGCCCGTGTCTGCTTGATTGAATCATAAAGATTTTTGTAAACTAACTTAAGGTGTTCTCGTTCCTTAACTAGGGAAGAAACCTGAAAAGCTAGTGACACGTTCTCATCCTCTATTTTTTGAATCCTAGAATCAAGATTTGGTGATTCACACTGAGTCACATGACTCTTTCCATGCAATTAAGCTAACCGATGTTTCAACTCATTGATTACCAGTGTTTTGTCTTGTAATTGCACTTTTAGATCATTTATTTCAACAAAGTTGTTATTGATTGTATTAATTAAAGAGTTATCATGTTTTGTTCGAGAGTCATTACAAATCAATTGTTCTTTTTGATGTTGAAAAGCAAGGTCAAGAGAAATACTATATTCCTCAATGTTTGCAAAACGTTTTTTCAGTTCATACAATGACTTGTTTGATTCTTATAGATCTAAAAGCACAATGTCAAGACTTTTACACTTTTCACAATTATCAACTTCATTCAACGAACGCAAGTAAGTTCACATAATATCACAAAAGATATTTTCCTCTAAGAGTCGGTCATTGTTGATTAAAAGTTGTTTCTTTTTAATTTCAAAACATTTCTTTTCCACAGAACATTGATCAACCTCGTCTTCCATTTGTTTGAAAATATCTTTCATTTCTTTAACCTCATTGATAAAGCCTTTTTCAAAAAGTTTGAAAGTTTCTTTTAGGTTTTCAAAAAATGGTATGACATCTTGTTTAAAAGCCCCTTTAATATCTGATTGCTCACAGCTACCGATCTCATGAGGAGACATAGTTGTTCTTCTTTTAATGCAGTCGTCAAACTTATTGAGAAGCTCTCCGGGCTTTTGAATATTTTTTGAGCGCTTAACTGTTGAAGTGGGGGGGGGGAGTTTTTAAGGAAAAATTTTAGTGGGTTTTGAAACACTTTCAGATAGACTTGGTGTGGAAGACCAATATAGTTGTTCTGCAGATAATTGTTTTTGTGGAACAAAATACTCGTAGAGTTTATTTAATTTTGAGTAATCAATCGGTTTAGCATTAAGCTTAGTTTATTTTTCAATCATTTTCAACCGACTCTCGTCAGCAAGTATCAAAGTTTCCCAAGAATCACACACAGATACAGGATTATGTTTATTAATCAAAACTTTTCCTTTGTATAACTAAGGTTGTTTTCGTTGAGCTTGACAAAGATACAAAGGATTTTGATAACTAAGAGTTGTCTTATGAGTTTCATCAAAAACGATTGAAGGTTGGGTTAACATGTGCATTGTTTGAGTAGACTGACCTACTTTGTAAACAATGTTTTCCAATTCCTTTTTTGCTTTTTCCAAATCCACAATTTCACTTATGTTCTTTTCATATTTTTTAGACGACTCCTTTTTGTATGTTTCAAATTTAGTTTTTAGAACCTGGTTATTTAAGTCCTTCATTTGTCTTTGTTGAGAGAAAACTTGATTTTCAAAAGCTTCCATTTTTTGATTCTAATCAACAATTACTTGTTGTAATTCAGAACTTAAAAATGCTTCTCTTTCAGACAAACCTTGTTTAGAATAGTATCCACATTCTAAAGTTTTGACCTTTTCTTTGTAATTTTCAAGCTCACATATCAATGATTCATTCACACTGTTTGTCTCTTGAGTTACCATATGACATTGTTCTACTTTAGATTTGATTTGTTCAAAAGTAGTTAACATCTTATCATCATTTTGTACACGAGATAGAACTTTTTGAGCAGCTTCGTCTTCAATGGTGACCATATACTCACCATAAGAGATAACATTACCGTTACTCGTAAGTTCGGTATATGAGTCATCAATAGAAACAAAGTGTTCATTATGTTCTTTCTCTTGTACCATAGAATTAAGCATATCATCATCAAGATAAGTATTGTAATGAGGTACCTCAGAGAGTGTGTTGGAATCATAAGTTGGAGCAACTATGTCATCATTAAGTGATCCTGCAGAAGAAAGACTAGCCATGAAGATTGCATTTGCAGTAGTTTCATCATCACAATTTGAATCATATGCGTCAACATGGTCTGCCTTAAAATTTGTTATGGTGTGTAGTTAAAGATCATCACAGTCATCATTCTCTTCTAAACTATCAGCCAAAAAGTCTTATTCTTCTTCTTTCAAAGCAACTCCAGCTTCTTGTGCTTGTGCTTGAGCAAGCAACATCTTGTCTTTAAACCATTCAGAGTCTTTCACCCTCTTCTTAATAGTACACTACTTAGCAATATGATCTTCACCCTTATAATTATAGCATCTGGTTACCCTTGGTTGATTTGCCCCTACATCCCCAACTGTATTGATTACCCTTGCTCTTGTAGCTTGATTCTTTCCAACATTTCCCGTATAACCTTGAGATTGTCTTCCTTGAACATTCTGAATCGTAACTTGGCCATTTTGAATTAAAGCTTGATTTATTTGATTAGACGAAGTTCTGAGTTGGTTATTTATGGGATATATTGAGCTATAAGCAGAACTCAAAATCATCATAGCTTTGTTGAGACTGGCTATTGGGTCATCAGTTGGAAGGAATGTTGGTATAGAAAACCCGAAATCAAGTTGTGTTGGCAGTATGGGTGGTTGTTGTTGAACAACTTGTGGTGCATAGCTTTGTTGATGAGGTAACTGAATTAGTTGTTGAGTTACTAGAATGGTTGATTAAGAATACCGATATGGTTGATAAACTTCAGATGGTTGTGAATGATACTGTATGTTTTGACTGCTGTATGAAGGAGGTGGGTTGTTGGTTTTGGCCAACAGAGCAATTGGATCTGGAAATCATTATCGCATTTCTCGAACTTCTTTAGCATCTTTGTCATTGTGTTTGAGGAAAGCATACAACTAATCAAATGTTACATTATGAAGATTCTTTGCTTGTTTAGCTGCGTTGATAAACCCTACCCCATTCTGGTTGAAGATTATTCATAAACTTCGTATTGATTTGCATAGGTGTCATAGACATTGGAATCATGTTCATGTCATTGATTAATTTAGTATATCTTAGATAGTATGAGTGGACTGATTCTCTAGGTTCAGATATGAATCTATCGAATTCATCATATAGCATAGACTGATGTTCTTGTTTTGTCATTTCTGTTCCTTCCATCAATTCTTTGACACGTTTCCATATTTCTTTTGTAGTTTGATAGTGGTTGATGAAAGTGTAAATTTCAACTGGTAGTCCAAGAAGAAGTATGTTTACTGCTTTGATGTCACTGTCATAACGTAATCTATCTTTATGAGCAAGATCATCTTATGTTTGTTTACGTGTTATGTTTGTGACATCATCATCAGCTTTGACAGTAATTTCTTCAGCAAGTTTGGTTCCATTTTTTATTGAGTCAATTAACATCTCACCATTCTCTTTTCCTCAGATATAGAGAAGAATTCTAGTCTTCCAGCTATCATACATGCTTTTTTAAGCATTGAGGGACGATTTTTAGAACCTGCAGCAATAATGTTTTCTGCTATTGTTGCCATTGATGAATTGATTGTGTAAACTTTGTATGAAATGATATTTCGAATTGTTTTTTATGAAAAGGAAATGTTGTGTGGTTTGTATGTTGTTGTTTTAGTGAAATGGTTAAATCATTAAGCAAACCGTGAATAAAGGTTGAGACTGTATCACTTAAAATTATAAAAGATTTGAACTTTAGCCTTGAAACGAACTTAAAAATCCGAGTTTAAGAATTTTTGGAGGTTCGGTGGAGGTGCCCGAGGTTTGGCGGATCTAGGTTTGGTGGACCTAGGTTCGGTGGATCTAGGTTTGGTGGACCTAGGTTTAGTCCTTAAGGTTCGGTGCACACGGAGGTTCGGTGCTCACCGTGGTTCGGTGGTCATCGATCCTTGTGATTCGGTTGAAAAAATTTTAAGACACAAGAAACCACAAAGAAAGTTACTTGATGGAAAACGTGGTTCGCACGTTTTTGAGTGACTTTTGCAACACAACTAGAGTTACTAGTGTGTATAACTGATATGGTTTGCAAAAGTTTGAAACTTTATCTTCCGAAATATTCAAAAATCACAACTTTCTTCTCTGAAACCTTCTTGGAACCCTTGTGCTACAAACTAGAGTTGCTAGTTTGTGTAACCGATATGGTTTGCACATGTCTTGAACTTCTTCAATCCGGAATCAACAAAAATCAAACTTTTTCACAAAAAACACTTTAAATCTCTCAAAAACTAAGTAACGTTTAAACCTTTTTAATATTTCTCACCTTTTTAACACTCAAGGAGTAACGTTTAAACCTTTTTAATGTTTCTCACCTTTTTAATGTTTCTCACCTTTTTAACATTTAAACCTTTGAATGCTTTTATTCCTAAAGATCTAGGGGCGAACCTCACATTTTGGGGATGAAATTTTTGAGTGGTATGGTTTTTGTGCTAGTCATATAACTCCTATCCATGAGATGCTCTTAATATTACAGTTTCACCGATATATGCCATAATTTTTTTAAAATTTGGGTCAAAATTACTGTCGTAAACTATGTTTTTGTATATTACACATCGTTTTGAAGACAAAGCAAATGCAAATGAAAAAATAATCTCTAAGGCTTTTATTTCCCCTACGCTTAAGTTGAACATTTTCCATAATGTTCTAAAAGTACCTGAAAAACGAATAAAGGGAAGATAATTAAAAAGCGGGAGAAACTAATACTCCCATGGTTTGCTCAATCGTCCAAGTGAAAGTCCAATGAACTTCCGGACTCTCCTTATCTAATATAACATGAAAATCAAAGACAAAAACAACTATACCTAGCTTAAAATCGACGGTATATAATATACAACCTAATATAATAAACTAAAATTCCTAATAAAGCAATAAAGATAGAATGTTAGTACTAATGTAATCGTGGCTTTCTGCAAAATCTGGAAAATTAAAAATTCTTGAAATTTAACAAAAATAACTTTTCAAAAATTCAAAATAAACGTGGATTTTTCCACTGCTACAGTTCTGACGCTGTCAGGGATGAGTCCTGACGCCGTTAGGAACACCTGACAGATTTTTGCGTTTTTATTTTCTAGAAAAATTTATGCAAAAATAACCTATTACTTCTTTCCTGGAAAAATTATTCAATAAACCACGAAAACGGTTAGTACAAACTTATGACTCAAACAAACAAACAAAGAAAACATAAAATGTGAATTAACTTAAAATGATATATTTTACATGTTTGAAATGGTTTCTTAGAAACCAGATATTTCCCATACACTTATTTTATGCAAAATATCATTGATTGCAATTAAGACGATGTTAAAGACAAAACAAAATGCTCACATATAATTAAAACATATAAGAACAAATAATTAATATTCAAAACACACGGCACTCCTAAAATGAATAAAATAAAAAGATTAGGTTGCCTACCAATAAGCGTTATTCTTTATTAACGAGTTTTGTAGCTAGACTCGGAGTCACTTTTCTTACATGACTCCTTCGCACTCGCACTACTACCTTAATCATTGTTGGTTTTGTATTCGGGTCCTAATTCTAGGCATTCCTTATAAAAACCAAATATCTTCTTCATCACGTAGTCCACTCCTCTTCCTTTATCCTCCTCGTTCCTAAAGTAGACCGATTGCTTGTGCTCTTTTTCCATATTAGACAATGATCAAAATTGCTCTATCTTATGAGGCATTTGGTAAGCAACTTCATCAACTCCCTTTGTGAATTTACTATCCCTAATGATGGATCGTAAGTCCACAATCAAGAAATCCGCACTATAAGTGAAATTTCTTATAAAGATATGCATTCCTCTAATCCTTCCCATAAAATGACTTATTCTTCTAAGGTCCTCAGGATCTACCCTAGGTTCTAATTGTCTTTTCATGATCTAGTTAAAATGCATAAAAGACATGATGTTTATGGGGTAATTAAGATCTATGTAGGCCTTCCACACATGTATGTGGCCTATGTTGGATGGTATTTTGAGGTTTGAAGGATTTCCTTCTACGATGGTTGGGCATCTCCTAAAGAAAGGTGGCATAGGGCCGCGCATTAAGTACTTTTGGTATGCTAATTCATCTCTAGTTGGGAATTTATCAAAGTACTCGACACCTAATTCCTCTACTCCTTCTATTTCTTCCTCATTTCCTACGACTTCCTCCTCTTTTATTTCTTCCTCACTAACATCTCCAATCTCATACTCCTTGAAAATTAAACAAGTCTGACATCTCCTTCTAAGCAAAAAGTTCTCTTTTAAGAGGTGGGGCAGCTAAGTTCGAGGATTCGATATGTGTGTAGAACTCTCGAACCTTCCTATTCAAGAATGAGTTGGGTGATTTAGGCGGTGATGATGGATTCACGTTCTCCATAGTGAAGAATAGAATAATAAAATGAAAATTACAAAACAAATAAACAAAGAAAAGATAGAATACAAGAACGCTAACCTATAAAAGAAAATAAAAATCTCGCTTGATAGGAATCTAGTGAGTAGACCTAAGCTAGATAGAATCCGAAACCTAGACTATTCCCATTCAACGGCGCCAAAAACTTGATATAGCGAGTTGTAATCCTACGAAAGAATTTTTACAATCCTCCTAGGCAGAGTACCTAATCATTTTAGTGTTGTATAGACAAGACTCGGGGGATTGATCATTTTCTAGGGGAATAGTGAGGTATGTTCGAATTGTACGTTAATTAGGTCTAAATTGAGGGAAGAGTATTTTTGTATTTTTATGTTTTATGAAAGCAAGTTAAAATCCTGGGTTTTGAAGAGGGGTTTTGATTAAAATAATAACAACTCCTAAATCTAATCTAATTATGTAGAAAATTAAATTGGTGGGAATCTCGTATAGGTAAACAAATGTGCTCACTTAATCATGCATTACTCTCTAGTTTCTCTCTCTAACTTATTGCCCGTCACCCTCATTAGTGTAATGTGTAAGTATTCCCCTAATTCTACAACGAGTTGGTCAAGCTCGCATTCTACGTGACAACCTAGTCGGGCGTTACCTCTCAAACACGCTCCCTCCCAATAGTAAATCATGGATAATAAATAATTAAGAAGGAATATACCTAAAATCAACTAGTTATGAAGAACTAATTGTAGGTTTCATGTAACCTAATCACGTTTCCCTAGACGTCTATGCTAATGTAACATCTTATAGCTAGTTTTCTAGATCTTAACGCGCACACCACTAACAAGAAGCAATAAAATCAAAGATTATAAACTAGGTTTCATGAAATCATAACCAAACACTAATTAATTTAGCCTAAAGCGAAGAACAACATATAATCAAACAACACATAGACATATTGAATGATTATATGAATAAAGAGACTTCACGTTAATTAACATGTGAGTATATGAGTAAAAGAGGGTTAGAAAACCCTAAAATTCGTCCAAAGTAGCTACTCTATAAGTTCTCCCAAGTTTCCATACGAATTATGAGAATAAAGGGGCGGTATATATAGTTTTTGGGCTCTGACGGCATCGCTAGGGTTTGTGACACCGTCAACCCATCGAATCTTCTAAGGGTTTCTTCTTGTCGGCTATCGTGACGTTGTCGCTACACTTGGTGACGTCGTCGCTGCATAATCCTGACGACATCAATATGTTTTTGTGACGTCGTCTCCACCCACTGAGAAGTCACACTTTTCATCCAAAATTCCACTTTCTAGGCACATTTAGTGAAGGTGTCATGATGGGACTCACCAGCTTGAAAAGTTGTATTTTTGTCCAATTTCTTCCTGAATCAAGCCTAAGTCACGTGTTTTTCTTCCAAATGCTTTCCAAATGCTTAAATAACAAAAAGAAATAATTAAGTATAATCTTTGGGCATATTAGCATGATTTTGGGGGTTAAATGACCCTAAAAAGTGTACAAAATGACACTTCATCAAAGACGGATCCTGATTATGTGGATACCGTCCGATCCGAGTGAGCTAGTAAAATGCGGGCAGAATTTGATCTGAAATTTTTGCCTATAACAGGAACCAAATGGTCTCATTTACATGACCTTTCCCACCTTGTTCTCTGCATATTTATTTTATTTCATCATTCTTTCATAATTACACTTGTTCATAATCAATTAAAAAGTGATATACCAATCATTCCACTCTTTAGAGAGAGAACACAAAGAAGATTTCAACTTAGGTGTTATTAGTTTAGTAGTGTCATCCGTTTGTGATATTTATCCATCACAAGTATTTCGTATTGTAATCAAAGTGTAATGAGTTGTTTATATTTTAAGGCCTTAAAATACATAGTGTTGTTAGATTAGTTCTTCTGCAAAAGTGACATACTCGTATTTAGCTTAGTACCGGAACGGAAAAGATAAGCAACGTGTACGCTTTCTCCACTAAAGGGGAGATTGTTGACATAGTGAATTTAACTCATATTAGTTGTTACTCGGGAGTGGAGTAGGTGAAGAGGAGCTTCGTAAGCCGAACCACTATAAATCAATCGTGTTTTTGGTTTGATCTTCCATATCTTTACCTATTTATATTCCGCATTTACTCCATTATTTTTTTCATCTGCTAACGTATACATACTGTATCTATTTAATTCACATAAATAGACAATCTAATTTTATTTTTAAAATTGTAAAAACTATTCACCCTCATTCTAGTTTCCCCACATAGTTTTCTGAATATTTACGTTTTTAATTCGGTACGTTTAAGAATGTGTTATTAATATCTATGTAATGTTTTTAATTATTAAATAATAAAAGTTTAGTTTTTAATAAAAAAAATAGGTTGTCCGATGAGGATGGTTATCTTGATGTGGATGAAAAGTGAGAGTATGAGGGTGAAAAATTATGAGAGAAAGGCTGATTGTGGCGCAGATAGGTGATTGGTGAAAAAATGTTTATTTCCGAGCTAATGTGGAGTTAGATCGTAAGAAAAAAAAAAGAGGTAACTACATTTTTGGTCCTTATGGTTTATCGAGTATAATGATTTTAGTCAAATAGTTTAAGAAGTAATGGGTCAACTGCAAAATCTGATGACCCGTAACAAGGTCAGTCTAATTTATCATTAATCGTTAGCTTGACTAACTTTGACCGTTAATTATGAGAGAATTTTTGTCTTTTTGTCTATATTATTAAAAAAACTTATAAGATATATGTTCACCTACCATCACAAAATCTCATCCACTCTTTCTTACAACTTTCATACCTTTCTCATCCACCCACCACCATTGTCATTCCCTATTTCTTTCTTTATCTAACCCATACATCATTAAATCTTTATAAGCCCGTGGCAAATAACCTTTATCATTTTCAGACACCATTTATCACAAAATCTCATCCACTCTTTCTTACAACTTTCATACCTTTCTCATCCACCCACCACCATTGTCATTCCCTATTTCTTTCTTTATCTAACCCATACATCATTAAATCTTTTTAACCCCGTGACAAATACCAAAAATCAATAAAAACAAATACTGATACTAGCTAACAATGTGAACTTCAAGAACACTACCACAGTCGGCCACCACTTAATGACTAAGGGGAAAAAAGATACCTACCATAGTCGGCCACCATCACTACTACAAAAATACTACCACAGTCGGCCACTACTATTTAAGTGTCACCATCACCACATAGATTTGACGGTGTGAGTTTTTGTTATATACATTTGACACCAGCAACATCACATCCCATAATATATGGTGTTTGTTGTTCATTACTTCCATTATTTTGATTTGAATGTTTTGTGGTTTTAGTCATTCTATTATCAATCTATACAAAAGGCAGGCGCACCGACCTGTTTTTGCTGGGCCAATCCGGTGTCTGACCTGCTCGTAACCGACCCAAGTGGTTTAATACCTAAAAGTTGTTTGACCCGCCTCTTCTTTGTGTGGGTTTCTTCCTTTGTTGTGGTACACCTATCTCTCTCTTCTCTGTCTAAATTATGATAAACCATTAATTTCTATTTTTTGGAACCATCAAAACCATCTACACACAAATCTTTTCCAGAGTCATCTCACATACACGCCTAACCAACTGTGTGTTTTTTTTCATCAACCATCGCCTTTTTGCAGGTATGTGTTTTTACAAGATTCGAACTTTTTAATTTTGATGAAAAACTGATAGTGGTTACTATGTTAAAAAATTCTTCCAAGAGTTTTTGGTTTTACATTAACGAAACAAGAAAGAAAGAAGTTGAAGATATATGACGCCATGTTGTTCAATTTCAAGATTGAAGATTAAAATTAATATTCCGCTGGGAATTCGGATTAGTGATGAAGATGGTGTTCTGAGTTTTAGGTATGTTTTTTATAAAAAATTTATATGTTGTTGATGTTTATTTGACTAATTATTGATTTTAAGAGTTAATTATGATATAAGGACTAAATAAAAATAGGTAGTCAATATGAGCTTATAATGTTGACAGATTTACAGTTCTTTAAATAGCATGTTTTGAAATAAAGAGACAAATGCATCCTTTGGTTAGTCGTATCAATTGGCATTTTTTTTGTTTACTCATATAGTACATTGAAGATATTTGGCTGCTATGGAGTGTTTGGTTGCCGAAAATTTTGCAAATGATAACTCACTTTGGGAATAAACCTAAAAACACATAAGAGAAACACGATTTGGCTAATATGGGGTGTTTGGTTTGCTGAAATTTGTTTAAGGCACCAAAAGTGTTTTTTACGGCTTACTCAAAAAGAATTTGGACAGTTACTTTTTGCAGATTAACCCATTCCAAAATAACCTATTCAGTTCTCCCCATTGATTTTGCCACATCTATACACAATCTGTCTGGAACCAAACATTTGCTATAAGTGCGTGTTCATTTCTGTAGGTTGATTCTGCACTAGATGAGGTGTGTGCTGCTATTATAACATGTTGGTGTTTGTGTCCTATAAATCTCAAATTAATAACAATTCTCATAATAATAAGTTATTACGCACCTAAATAAGCTTTTCTGAACACCCCTTTATTAGCTCTTTTGTGCTTATGATTATGCTTAGGAGTGACTGCTTACAAGCTGCGTAAAAATTATGACAGGAACATTGGCACCAGTTTATGAGATAGCAGATGATGCTGGAAGCACAGTGATCTCTAAAGTACAAGAACAATATATGTAATTGGAAGTGGAGCCGAAACAGATACCAGATACCGTGCGGCCACAAGTGCATAACGGAGGTTCGCGAGTTGTGGAAATGGATCAAGGTGAAGGAGCGGATAAGGGTGAGTCCGTGAAGGAGTACTTGGTGAAGACATTGAGCCCTAAGGATATCAGACCAGAACTACTATACATCATCTTTGTCACCACTCGACGCTCACCCGGTATATTTCCTTTATTTTCTTTTATTTTTTTAACTTTGCAAGATAATTTTTCTATAATTTTCCTAAGATAACTAATAAGTTAAATTTATTCTATATACAATCTACATGTTGATTTTCTAACAAATAAGTATTTGATACCCGCGCTTCGCCGCAAGACGTTTTGTAAACGATGCTTGAAAGAAATCATAAATACAATAAAAGAAACTAAATGAGACAAACAATTTTTTATTTATACTTTACACAAATGGAATAGTTCCATTTCTCATTTCCATTTTGTGCTACCATCTATGTACTCTGAGAATATATGCACATGTCACACACAATTATGCATCTAAAAGTAATAATTTTCAATACAGTATGACTAAACTTGTATTGTGACGTTTATTTAAGAAAGGAGGTCCATGATAACAGATGTTTGCATACTTCAATCACTTTATGTTCATTACATACTTCTTTTGTAGTACCTAGATATAGCATCATGTAAGCAGGAAATTGACCATAAAAATAGTTGAAGGTAAATTTTCAATTGTAACGATGAAAAACCTAGTCAAAGTTGTACAATCTTGCCTTGTTTTCCGTAAAGTTAAGAACAATGTCATTTGAATCCATAGAAACAACATGCTTACCATAATAAGCCAATAAGCACTTAAAGATAAGATATCCCAAACACCCTAGATAGTATATAAATAGACAACGCCCATTATTAAGTGCCAATAACACCTTGATTTGCTCAACTGTTTATCGGGAACCAACTTTGGTGTTTTCATGCTCCAAGATGACATTAAAAATCTCCCCAGGAATATAAACTCTCTTCTTGACAGTTTTGACGTTAAGATACTAAGATATCTTTTGATCAAGTTAAGCTAGTTTAAAAGCTTTGTATTATGTACAAGTTACTTTATCTTGTACTATGCCTCTTGTTTTGCCATTGATATGAACTCGTAGTGTTACCATAGTGTCTTTTAAGTATGTAGGATTAGCCTGGCGAATAAGATTGAAACTGAATCTGTTAGCTAATATTCATGTGCGGGAAATGAATATAGAGAAATCAACAGTACAAATGGTTCCACAATTGATTTTAGAAGTTTAGCCCACTACAAAGACAAATATTTGTTAATGTGATCGAAATTGATGTACAGAAGGCTTCGGGCCAGTGAAACAATTAATGGTCAGTTAAAGTGGTTTACAACTCTTGAATAAGCTATTATGAAAATATTTTTTACATTATTTGCTAATGCATAACTACCTAAGTTATAGCGTGTTGACAGTAACATATCAAGCTATAACATATATCGCTGTCAATATCCTAAGCTGTAACATATAAAGCTGTCAACTTTCATTTTCAAATATATTATAAACAATAGTTTTATTATTCATAATCCCCTCTAAACATACTCTAAACACGTGTCTTTATGACTCATCGAACCTTGCCTTTTGTGATACTCTCCACTTACATTAAAAAATATCTATTAACTGAGTATACTTATAGCAGATTAAACTGAACGAACATGCTGACTTTTGGTCTTAAAAGATCAGCAGTAACCTAATAACTCTCAGAAACTAATATGCTTGTCCAAGTATAAAAATGCCTCATTTTATGAGGAAAGTTTTTGGGGAATAGAAAAAACAAAGATTTTAGTAATAAGAAAAACACCATAGGTTCAGTATACATATTATATCTCATGTCAATAGTTCTTAGTTCTTAAAGTGATGCTGATATGTCAAACCTGCCTACTATTTTGTATATTACCAAATGCTCTATGAACATGTTTTCTGAATTAAATAAAATATCTTATAGTGTTAAAGTTATACTATTTACTATTTACTATTTACTTTAAGCACCTAATCGTCTAAACTTGTTACTCTATACCAAATAGTATTTAGCAACATAATCATATAAACATGCCATATAGAATGTACGTAATTGACAGCAACAGTTAAGAGGTGACATCTAACCTCTTTCAACAACGAAGACTAAGTCCAATCATCATCCCCGCCATCATCAGATTTAACACCGATCACTTAGTTTTTGCAAAAGCTTCTGCTCGTACATGCCTCATGAAGCACACTTCTAACTTCATTAGCAGCAATCGGGATCTTCAACAACAAATGCCCAATCACCAACCACTGCAATAATTTAAATAAAAAACATATATTTAGCTTGTTCTACACGCAATATGATTGATTACAAATGCGCAATTCTGGGTCACAAACACAGTCTCACACGTTGGGAGTGTTTGGGATTATGTTTGCAAAAATGTCACACCACCCTGCATATTCACAACATTCAAATTTGATCAAGTTGAATATGCAGTTTTTAATGTTTATGGATTGTGTTTAAAATTTTTAAACAAACAAATCGCCCAAAGTTATGTATGAAACTTAAGTTTAGTGTCTCCAAGGTAGTGCAACCACAACCTACGATTCACCGAGTATAGGTTTTCTAAGATGAAGGGTCTAAAGGACATGGGTTTAAGATATAGACTGTATAACCACATGGAATCTAGATCAGGACCACCGTCAGAAGACGGTGAGATAAGAAACTCATCATTTATTGCAAGAGTTGGGAATTACCGTTCCTTCAAGACACTGTATGAGAGATCTTTTGATGATATTGATCAGTCTAGTGATCATTTGAGAGATACCTCACAGCATAGTATTCAGGAAAGACAAAATTCAACACATGTAGCTAGGAAAAAGAGTCCCTTGACCCCGTTTATTGACATCTGCATAGAAAATCAAACTAAAAATGAACACAAAATCAAAAAGGAAAAACACCGAAAGGAGTGTTTGGGATTGCTTATTAAGAGTGCAAATCTGCCTAAAATCAGCTTTTAAGTGCCTATTTATAAGTAAAATGATTACACATACCCGAAAATAAATGAAAACATGACCTTTTGGGAGGATACACAAATAAAGATGTTCCAATTTCTTTTATCCTAAAACTAAGTTCGTTGTTTTGCCTTCAACAAAATTACAGATGATTGTAGACCTAATAATCTATTCTTTACAGTTGAACACTTCTGTCACATTGTCAATCTTCCCAATCTAACCTAAATCAAATTTAAGAACATGTAATATGCAAAAATAGAGTGGTACCATAGAAAGCTAACATGCCTATGAGTATCGTATTGTCACCATATTTGTCACATAGCCTATCATACGACTGGAAGTTGAAATGGTACATAGGAAAACCATTAGTTGGTATCACTTGAAATTTTGCGACCCTCCCAACTCTTATGTTAGTAATATGTGTTAAACTTCTCATGGTGGCCTTGTCCTCTTCACATATGTAGTTGGTCAAGCGGTAGCAACACCCCACTTTAATCAACGAATCAAAGTAGCTCTTGTCACGCGTGTTTGGGACAACCCGAATTGAACCTCCTTGTTAAAAGGTGTAAATCAGTAACTATCAAAATGGAAATATATAACTTATTAACTGCAACTACGCACGTAATGGTTTCTGATACAGTATTGTTCTTGTATTGAAATTTTCAAAGAAACTACAAAAAATTGCTACCAAAGAAATTTAAATTTTTTTGTGCTACCAAAGAATTTAAAGTTTTTTTTAGTCATACTGTATTGAGATTTTTTCGACCATTAAGCAAAAAAAAATTATTGGTCAGTGCAATCCAACCTATTTTGACATTTTTTAAAAGTAGCAAGCTTCGACCCGCTTCTCGAACCTTAACAAATTAAAATTTAGCTTTTGACCCTATCATCAAACGTAAAACTAAAGTGGGAGTCTTTTACAAACTGTAATGTTTGTGTTTGTTTTCCCAGACCCATTTTATATTGAAAACTAAAGTATAAAAGTATAAATCAAGAGCAAAACACACAAACCATAAAATCATTATCAAAATATAATACCATAAACTTAATCGATTTGGTACAGTTAATAAGTTTACATTTTTTGCATTATCAGCTTATCAACTTCAGATTATGGAAAAACTTACAGTTTCAATAAGATAATATCTAATGATTAGTACAATTGGTACAAAACAACGTTTAAATAAGATTGTAGATGTAAATATGAGATTTTTTGGGTTCTTCCAAGAGTTTGGCTAAGCAATAGCTCGATGAGTGTTGTTGCTATATCATCACAGGAATCTTAAACTCACTGGTTCAGGAGAACTGAAAGAGTAAAAAGCATATGTGATTAGCATGTTTAATAAGGCGATTGGATTTGACATCTACACTTATTCATTATTGAGAATGCCTTTTAAAAAAATGATACTCGTGGTATATGCAAAAATGAACCCCCATAAATTTCAGCTACAATGTGGTCAAGCCCTATATAAGTTATGTTCATACGATGTATGTCGTGATAGCATTGAATTAAAATAATTGGATTCCAAGCCCTCACCTTCGAATCAAAGAGGCAAAGCATTTACCAAACAATCGATAAATGAATGGTTTATCATAAACTAACCTAAGATAAAAGTTATCCGCTTTTGACCAATTATACAACCTGCATATACCACCCCTTTTAGCACCCTTACAAATATATTATACAGGTCATATCAAGATTCTTACATTTTTTGAGCCATTATAAAGATGCCTATTTTCAGACACACCTTTTGTGACTGGCTCGTCCAGCTAATAGTATGTTTAACCACCATTACTGTTCAGAAAAAAGAGGCAATTCTGATTAGTAAATATCTACATCTTTTATGTAACCTTAACTAACTTAATCAAAAAAAATACTGAAATAAAAATGAACATTTATCTTTCTTGATTTAGGGAACTTGATCACCACAAAAAAACATTAAATCTTCTTGATAACGCTCCAAATATACATAAATTATCCCTCGAAAATACATTAAATATATATGTTAACGCATGAAATATTGCAACGTTTGCATGTTTGTTGTGTAATGTTTATTTCAGGACCAAAAGTGAAGAAAATGACTAAACGTGCAAAGAAATCCCGTTAAATGCACTAACGGTCGTCATATGAAGAATCTAGAAGATAATCTAATGAAAAATTAATGAACAAGGCCAAAGTGCGGCGCACATTTTCCTTATACGGCGTACCTCAAGACGAAGTAAATGCCATTTAATTAAACACCAAGTGCGGCGCATAATTTTCCTTGTGCAGCGCACTTCTACTGCAGTTACTCCCAAGTCATAAATGATTGCAATGATTATGCAACCTTTCACTCCCTAAATTTTAAGAACTGATGCACCATCCTCAAGTATAAACATAGCACGATTTTGGAGGAGAAAAGCATCCCATTCTTCATTCTAATCATCTATAATCACTTCTAAGTAGATAGGAAATTGTTCCTAGGGAATTGTTGAAGAATAAACCTTATTCTTCATCACATTCCTAGTTTTAGTAGAAGAAAGTGCCATTTGATCTTCGAAGGTTGTGTTAAGAAGGTGTTATAGTGGTTATAGTTTAATTTCCGGGTTGTTGGAATTATTATTCAAAGAAAACTCTTGAGAATCAATATATTATGAATTCTGAATTGATCATGCTTGTTATGTGTTTTGAATTGATGAATATGAAGTAGTTTAACATGTTTGTTTGGGGATCATAAGGGAATTATGGATTAAACTTGGATAACTTAATGAATTTTGGAAACTATCAATATGAACTTGATGTTTTTACACTTGGACTTATTAATCATCATTTGATTATCATTCTAGTCCAGATATAGGTTGAAAGACTCCAACTAAATGCTTGATTTCCAAGTTGTTTGTCTATGACAACTAGATGTTAGCCTTGTGAGGATTGGCTAGCAAAATGATCATTAACCAAGGGTAAAAGGGTTTAACACTTAACCTCATGTCTAACGAACTTTGTTAAGAAAGTTAATATTCCTATTTCCTAAACTTGAATCGATCTTAAAGCATTTTTGTATTCAAAAGTAAAGGCCGAAAGGATTTTTGATTATAATAAATAGACAATCGTTTTAGTAAACTACCCGTTTTTTTAATCATTTATACTTTAATTCTCGAACCATTATCCATCTAAGTTTATCCATATTTGTTCTCGTACCTCCAAACAACATCATTTTATATCTTGAAGTATCTTGAAATCTTTAGATCTTGACAGTCTATAAGATTTACCCCTTTCGTAATATAATTGACCCTTTCTAAGAATTACCAATCCCGTGGAATGACCTGGTCTTACCCTAAACCTATACTATAAATGGGGGTTTATACTTTACCCGTGTGTTAGTTGGAATTGGATAAAATTAGTATTATAAATTTAAAGCTTTAATAACACATCAAAGTTTTTGGCGCCGCTGCCGGGGATTGATTTCATTCTTAAATTAGTCATTTTTATATTGCAAACTAAAATTTTCAAAATCGTCGTACAGTTTTCTGGTAAACTGAACCCATTTTTCACAAAAAGTGTGTCGCACATAACCATTGTGCGCTGATTTTTCTGCAAAAACTCAGAAGTACGCCGTACTTTTGGCAAGTACGCCGCACTTCTTGTCCCTTTTACAAAACAGAACAAGTTTTTAAAAGAAAAGAAAATCAAAACCAAAAACCCCAAACCCATAAACTGTAATTTGACCATTTTGAAAATGTGGAATTTATTCCTTGTGCTCATAGTAGTTAAAATCTTGTATTGTCATAATTCGTACTTTAAAATGAGAAAAACCAAAAAAAACTATTTGATAGCTTGCTTATTTAAATTTCTAAATGCATGTTTATATCTCTTATTTGCTAAGTGTTGCTTATTTGACTTTGATGTAATTCAAAATGAATGTAAATTAAAAACTTAAAAAGAATTAAAAAACTTTGTTTGATGATAAATGTGCTTAAAAACTTGATATTTGCTATGTGTAATAAATATTTAAGATATAATAAAAATAATAAACATGAAAGCACTAAAATTGAAAATTTTAAGAGACTAAAATCTCAGAAAGTACGCCGCACTTTCTGGGCTGAAACTAAACAAAATGCATATCTCTTCGTTTTTAAATGAGAATTGCTTAAACTTAAAAATGCTATCTGTTTATTGATAATATGTAAATGTAAAAAGGTATTGTTATTTGTTTTAACTAACCCACTAATGTTTGTTTTAATGTTGTCTTATTTTATAAGAGTTATGGATCCAAATTCGAGTCTTAAAAAAATTTGCTAAGGAGAAGACGTCGTTGTAATTTCGAGTGATAAAGTTAAAGGATCTGGAGACTGGAATTCTCTAGAATTTCAAGACACTGCTAACAGTGGGAAAAAGAAGGAAACAAAGGGCATGGTTTTTTACTAGATGGATACCGAAGAAGTTAGCGATAGATTTGTGGCTCCTTGTTTTGTCAATGGGCTGGAAGCTTATGATGGTGAGATTAATCTTGGAGTAGAGGAGAACATGATCTCAAATGAGTATGCAGTAAAGTTATTCTTGGACCATGAAGTTAAAAAAGGAAACAAAGTGGTTAAGAAAGAACTCATTGTTGCACTAAGGGGCGAAATTTACTTTGTGAAATTCATTATCAACCCAGAAGAAGATGATGTTGAACCTGGAGTGATTTTCGGTAGATCATTCTTACGCATGACCAAAATAATTACTGATTTTGGGGTTGGAACTATGATAATATACCCTGATATTGATCCATTCTTGGAAGAAACCGAGGAAGAAGGAAAAAGAAATGATGATTGGGGCCATTTGCTTCATTTTAACATAGATGATATACCACTGTTGGGTGAAGAAGGACTTCCGCCATTTGTATGTAAAATGGGGAAGAGTAGCCGTAATAAGAAGCGGAGGGGGGGGGGCGGGGTGGGGGCGCAAATGAAATACCTTAGCTTTTTCTATCAAGATATAGGAACTTCTTCATCAGCTGGAGGTCATTTAACTCAAGAAGAAGCAACTAAGAAGCAATAACGATCAGAATGAGCCGAAAGTTTGCCTTATTAGAGGAGGAAAGGCCTACAATCGAGACAATGGCTTATCATGATAAATACAAGAAAATTCTCGATGAAGTTTAGAAAGACAAGGTGGAGTTAGATGGAAAGATTGTAAAAGAAGACGAGGAAGCAGTAAAAAGGATTAAGGGAGAGGCATTAAAAGAAAAAGACGATCCTGGAGCATTCATATTTCCCATAAGACTAGAGGGACAGGTTAACGAAAATGCGTTAGCAGATACTGGGTCGGATATAAATACTATGCCTTACCGAATCTATGAACAGTTAGGGAGAGAAGATATGAAGAAGGTGGATAGAGGAATCACGATGATAAATCACACTCAGGCAGAAGCTATGGGGATACTCACAAATGTTCTCTGTCAAGTAGGGGTCACTACCTTAATTGCTAAGTTTCTAATCCTGGATATTCTGATTGACCGTGATTCACCAATAGTTGTTGGTCGAGGATTCCTGCGTACGATTGGTGGCATAATAAATACTCCGGAGAGACTTTTCTCAACCTTTGATGGGTTTTGTCACCAAACCTTCCGTGCTGCAAGATCAGATTTTATGAGAAACGCAGAAAGTGATAGTGATGACGAGGAGGATTACCAGATAAAGAGGAATAAGTTTGGAGCACCGATATATGGACCAAAACCTGCACCATACTTGAACTGTAACGATCCAGATGAGCGATCGTTAGCTATACAAACCGTAACTAACCCATTCTGGAAAATTAGCGTTTGGAAGAAGGCGGTTAGTTTCCTTGGCTCGTTACCAGTACCGTTAAAGCAAGTCAACTGGAAGCCTGATTATAAGGGCTCGTATACTAAAGAAGAAGAAGCGACAGGGCAATGGCGAACTGAGATAAGGCTAACTGATCCGTATGGAAACGTTTATTTGCAAGGATTTACAACAAAGAAAACGGACAGGAAGTTGTCAAAGTATCATAAGTTGAGTGACATCATGTCACCCAACTGGTTTATGGAATGAAGAAATGGAACAAGTTGGAATAAGGAGTAGCTATATACTCCCATTTTACTTTTTATATTATATTTTAAAAATAAAATCATTTGTATAAATCCATAATGGATTACATTTGATGTACGGATATTAATATGATAGTGAAATAATTATTATCAAATATATGATGGATTGAAATTATGTTAAATTATGAAGTGTGCAATATAAGTTTTAAAGAAAGTTAAAAGTACGCCGCACTTTTGGGAAGTGCGCCGCACTTTTGAGCGGTTATCATAGATAAAACTTGCCAAACATGATTTTAACCCAATATAAAAAAACACTCACACACTCACCAAAATCGCTTGGGTTCTCACAAAAACAAAGAAAAAAGTTTTCAAAGATCAATCTACCAACTTTTAAATCATGCCTAGGGTAAGTTTATATAATCCCTTAACTTGTTTATTATCAATTTGTTTTAAATTGCTTGTCATTTAGGGTTTATAATAATTAGATTAGGAAAATTTAAATCCACATTTCATATGAACAATTAACCCTTTGAATTAGGATATTTAGAAGTTATTTGATGCATGCATGCTTGATATTGATTAATCTAAAAAACACTGTTCATATTATGAATTTACATTTAAAATTAAATTGTCTGAAGATCATAATTTTTTTCATTAGCCCAGAAAGTACGCCGGTTTTGTCCCAAAACCGCTGCACTTTGCCCATTTTCCAGGAAGTACGCCGCACTTCAGGGAAGTGCGCCGCACATTTTGCCTCAGAATGTAAACAAAATGTTTCAAAAACCATCAAAACCATGACCAACTATACCAAATCATTTCTAACATAACTATAACTTTATTGTTATTTTTTTATGTGTAGACTATGGAAACACACGATGATGAGGCCAGATCATCAAGATCCAAATGCTCTAGACAACATGAAACCGTGGAAGAGGTATTGCTTCTACAAATTCACCGTGAGTTCTTATAATGGGAATGATGTCACAGAGATGCATAGTCTAGGTACAACACTAGATTAGCCCAATTGCTTCCTAGACACATTTACTCGCCTTGTATCGTAAACTAGGATGTGATAAACAGAATGGGTTGTGATGGAGAAATTGATGACATGTTAAGAATTAGGTTGCGTGAAGCTGAATCAAAAGAAGATATATTTACTTCAGTGGCTTAGATTAGAGCTTTTAATATCAGTTGAGCCAATTATGCCGGAGCTTGCCCAAGAGTTTTATTATACTTATGAAATTGATGAAGTTTGTGCTGATGATGAGTTTCAAACTAATGACATCAAATAACGTCACTTTATTATATCATTGATCCCATCTGTTTTGCCCACTTTTATATAATTATTGCATTATTTGGTACTTAATTGCTTTAAAGTTGATAAATGCAGTAATTCAGGAGTGTTTTGTGAAGACAAGCTAAAAGGCGCATAATTTGGAGCTAAAACGAAGACATTTGAAGAATGATGATTGTTGATCCCAACTTAAGATCGATTCCTTAGCTTGTAAAAGTTAAGTTACTTTGGAAAAATCCAAAACAACTATGGTAGAAACTTTGTGAATACTAAAGAGTATGCGGAATCTACTCTTTAATACTTAGAAAAATATTAATGAAACAGTAAACTGTATGAACAATGATATTACTAAAAAGCTCCAATGTTAGGATCATTAAAAGTGTCGATTATGTAATTTTGTATTATTTAAGTCATTAGCGTTTCTTTTGATAATGTCAAAGTAGTTTGTAATAAGGTATATTATGCTAAAAGAATGAAATAACATAATTACCAAAGTCTAGGGACCAGATGTGACAAGTTAGGAAAATAAGGAAGGGAAGCCTCCTTCCATCACCTATAAATACCCCTCTAGTCTTCATTAGAGGGTGATGCACTTGTAACAAACTCTTCCATTTTTCCCTCCCTTTTATATCATTTGAATTTCAAATACTTGCCTTTCTCTACAATTCTCTCTATGCATAAATGTTCGATATGATTGCTTCGAGATTAATATGACCTATCAAGTGGTATCAATCGCCAATAGAGAATTAGAATGTTCGTTTTGTGAGGGTTTTTTTCATGTCCGAGAAGTGTACAATGATGTTCGGAGAATTCGGTTGAAGATTTTGAGCTTTCGAGATAGATTTTGGCAGTAAATTTGAGTATTTGGGATTATCAAGTGTCGTTTTACTTCGTTAGCAGTTCTCGGAAGTGGTATTTATGTTTTCGAAAGAAGTTTAGCATTCTCGAAAGTGTTATTCTTGTTTTTTTAGCAGATTCAATAGTGATAGTTGTGTAATTTTGATAAGAAATATCTTGTAATGGATATATACGACCTTTCGGTTTAATCGAAAATCATATATTAGGAGCTTAGTTTCAAACTCGGTTTTATCAAGTTTTATGAGTTCCATATTTTCGGTTTTATCGAATTTGTGAAATAAGGTTTTGCTACGTTTTATATCGAAAATAAGCTTTCAAAGTCATAACATACATCTATTTCACGATTTTATCATGAATTGAAGTGTTGAAAAACAAATTTTCTCAAATATTAAAAATCCGGACGTCAAATTCAGTTTTATCGAATTTGAATTTTAAAGACTTTTGGATTACTTAGTCATCATAAATTTCAGCTTCATCGAATTTGTGGTTATTAATAATCCATAATTGTTGAATTTTTCAAAATTTGGACCTACCGAGTTTGTAGCTAAATCGAGTTTTAGGTTTTACCGAGTTTGAATTTCCGAGTTTAATAAGTTTGTAGATTACCGAGTTTGTGTACTGTTCGAGAAGTATATCGATCTTCAGACTATTTGTTATACGTGAACAGTGTTGTCCGAGTTTGACTACTGTTACTGTTAGCCTTAAAATATGGTGACATATCTGGAATTACAATAGTTTAGTTATAGTGTGACACATAGGGACTAATAATGACAAGTTACAATAGTTAGGTGTCACTAGGACTATAAATACCCCCTCCATACTTCCATGGAGGGGTGAGGATAAACATTTTATTGTTTTTGCCATGCTTTGTGTAGTATCTTATTTTTGTCGTTAAATGCTATGTTTGTTAAATTGAATTTCGTTATGAGTAGTGAGTAAATAACTTGTGTTTGCTAAGTGATTAGTGATTTGGAATTTAAGTGCGGTTTTAAAAAGGTTTAAAAAATTAATAGTCAATTTACATACCGTCATTTACTTTTAATGCAATTTAAATACTTGTCATTTATTTTAAAAAGCATTTTACTTTCTAGTCATTTAATTTCTTGAAAACTAGCTTTTCTAGGATTTTACTTCGTTAAACTCTAATGCCGGCACTTAAGGCACATTTCAACGTACTTAGCAAGCATATTTGTCATTTTTTCTTTTAGATCAATTTTAGTATAACCTTGTAGTTTTAAATCTTAGAATTAAAATATTAGTTTAATTTTTAGTTTAAAAAATAGTTTAAAACCAAAACCAAAAACTTTTATGACAATCAAGCTCGATTTACAACTTGAACGTAGATTTCCATTCACCTCTCGCCGAGGAAAACGATACCCGTGTTGATTACTTTTTATTCTTTCCTAAGAATAATTTGTATGATACTTAGCTTGCGTATACGTATATGTATTATATATATATATATATATTATATAGTTTGGAGATTCGAAACAACCATAGGTGGTATGTCCCCTCCAAAAGAATGTTTGAGTCTATGACCGTTCACCTTAAAGTTTGGTCCGTCGGTTTGAGATAACTCGATGGTACAATAAGGGAAAATTTGAGTAACGGTGAACGGGCCGGTCCAACGGGTTTTGAGCTTGCCCGAGAAAATCTTTAATCGAGAATTGAAGAGAAGAACTTGATCACCAACGTTGAAAACGCGGTTCTTAATCTTGGAGTCATGAATCTTCTTTGTTTTCTCTTTGTAGATTAAAGAGTTCTCGTAGGCTTGATCCAGAGTTTATTTAATTCATTCATTTGAACTTTCCGGTAATCACTCACGGACTTGAGATCAAAATTGCAATGCTTTAAGGCCCAATAGGCCTTGTGTTCAAGTTCGATAAGAAGATGGCAAGCCTTTCCGTACACAAGCTTATAAGGAGTGCACCTAATGGGTGTCTTGAATGCAGTACGGAAGGCCCATAAAGCATCATCTAACTTATCAGACCATGAAGCACGATTTTCGCCTACGGTCCTTTCCAAAATACGTTTCAAACCACGATTTGAAACCTCCACTTGTCTAGTAGTTTGTGGATGATACGCGGTAGAAAGACGGTGGGTAACTCCGTACTTAAGCATGACCTTTGCAAATTGATCATTGTAAAAGTGAGTACCGCGATCACTAATTATAGCACGAGGAGTTCCAAATAGGGCAAAAAGAGATTTCAAGAATTTTACGACGACTCAGGCATCATTAGTGGGGAGCGCTTTTGCCTCAACCCATTTAGACAAGTAGTAAACGGCCACGAGAATATACTTGTTCCCTCGAGAAGACGGGAACGGACCCATGAAGTCGATGCCCTATACGTCAAAGATCTCGCAAACTTGAATTGCATTTTAGGGCATTTCGTATTTTTGCGAGATTTTTCCTTGACGTTGACATGAGTCACATGACTTTACCATGTCATGGGCATCGCGATAAATTGTTGGCCAATAGAAACCAGAATCAAAGACTTTCTTAGCGGTGTAGTTCGCACCATGATGTCCCCCGGTGGGTCCATTATGGCAAGTCATGAGGATATCAACGGCTTCTTGGCCGTAAACACATCGTCTAATCACTTGATCCGCACAAATCCTAAATAACTAGGGGTCGGCCCAAAAATAATGCTTAACATCCTTAAAGAATTTCTTCTTTTGTTGGGACGACATCCCTTTCATTGCGAAATTCCCCGCATGATAGTTTGCAATGTCGGCAAACCATGAGGTACTAGAATCACTACGAGAAGATATCATTCCAAGTGTCTCGAGAGGAAATGTTTCGTTAATTTCCTTATTCTCAAGATCATCTTGATGAGGATTCTCTAATCTTGACAAATGGTCGGCCATGAGATTCTTCGCTCCTTTTTATCACGATTAACGACATCAAATTCTTGGAGTAGGAGAATCCACCAGAGCAATATCGGCTTAGCATCTTGCTTAGTAAGAAGATATTTGAGAGCCGAGTGATCCGCATACATTGTAGTCTTTGATAAGACTAAGTAAGGCCAAAATTTCTCGAAAGCATACACCACGGCTAATAACTCTTTATCCATAGCAGTGTAATGTGCTTGAGCATCCGCCATGGTCTTACTTGCATAGTGTATAGGATGAAAATGTTTGGTCTTTCGTTCCCCCAAGACCACACCTACCGCAAAATCACTAGCGTCACACATAATTTCAAATGTAGGTCCCAATCGGGGGCAACTAAAATCGGAGCTTCGGTTAACTTCTTCTTAAGAGTATTAAATGCTTCAATATATTCCTTTGAGAAAATGAATGGAGTTTCCTTTTCTAGAAGATGAGTCATTGGTCGGTCGATTTTAGAAAAATCTTGAATAAATCAACGATAAAACCCGGCGTGACCTAAAAAACTTTGAACACCTTTGACGGAAGTCGTATGAGGGAGTTTAGCTATAACATCAAATTTAGCTCTGCCGACCTCAATCCCGGACTTTGAAATCTTATGTCTTAAAACAATGCCTTCTTTCACCATAAAACGTGTTAGCCTTAAAATATGGTAACATATCTGGAATTACAATAGTTTAGTTATAGCGTGACACGTAGGGACTAATAATGACAAGTTATAATAGTTAGGTGTTACTAGGACTATAAATACCCCTTCCATACTTCCATGGAGGGGAGAGGATAAACATTTTGTCTCATAAGTGTATGTTGTTTCTCTCTCTAGAAAACACACACACTCTTTCCTTTCCCTCTCTAATAAAATGGCTTACTTTCATTTCTATCCTCCCCGACCTCCGGATCATTGTCTCTTGTTAGTGAAATCTTATTATTAACAATTGGCATCAGAGCCTAGGAGCATATCGTGATCGTCGTTTGCTGAATCAGAGGTGTTCGTGGTTTTTTTTTGGTAAGAAACTCATACCGAACGCACCCTTTTTTGCTTACTTTTTGATCTAAAACGTGTGTTTTACGATAATCAACATGTACTTTTGTTAGTCTTATATGTACTAGCAACTTATTTGGGTATCAAAACACGTTTTTAGATCAAAAATTTCTGGGTTTTTGAAGAATTTTTGAAGGCAGCGAAACATGTGATGAAGGAAGCGAAATGTGTTTTGAAGACAGCGAAACATGTTTGAAGGGAGCGAAATGTGTTCTTGAATGGAGCGAAATATGTATTTCGGAGCGAAATATGTATTATTAAGCGAAATATGCAGGTCAAGTCACATTTCGAGCGAAATATTGCTGCCAAAAATTTTCAAGCGAAACATGTTGTTTAAAGTTCAAGCGAAATGTGCAATTTCCTGTCAAGCGAAATGTGCAATTTTTTCTCAAGCGAAACATGTTTCTTAAACCAAGCGAAATGTGTAGATTTCAAGCGAAATATGCAGTTCTGTTTCTCAAGCGAAATATGTTGAAATGTGCCAAGCGAAACATGACACTGTTTAAGGAAATTTTATGTTTTGAAAACCTAATTTTCCGAAGAAAAAAAATTTCGACCTTACCGCTCGATCCGCGCATCAGGTTGGCATGTAACCGACTTTGGGCATGTGACTGAATTTGGGAATATGATCATCAAGACAAATCAAAACATAAACACCAAAGCAAACACAACACTTAATGCCAAAACGATCCTGAAAAGATTCACTAAAACGACAAACGGCTAAAGATTCGGACTACGATGTCAAGTGATCACGAAGTTGATTTGGTATCCCTTATTTGAGTTTGAAGTGGGTTTCACGAGGGCGTCTACTTATTTCATCATCGAGACTTCCTTCTATTTGCTACCCCTTTTCTTTAAACCCAATCTATCGATTGATGACTTGCTTGAACGTATACAGCTTATGATTAAGACTTGAATTATCTAGTTACCAGAAGTCAGGGGTGGTTGGTTGCAGACCTGGTTAACTATCACTTAAAGGAGTTACATTGTAGTACTCAGTGTCACACGCAGAAGACGATGTGGATAATTTCAAGAGGTGTTGTACTTCTTATACTTTTCTGGTTGGGTATAGAGTACTTATAGATTTAATCTTGCACCGTTCTTCAATCAACAACAGTGCAAGCTTAAGTAACAAATTTGGGGGATTTTACTTCATTTTCAAGTTTGGTATATCGGGTTTACTTCACCAAGTGATCACAACAATAGCCGACAGAATACGAGGTTGGTAAGTTAGCCAGAGAGTTTAAAGGTTGAGATGTAATCAGCAATTCTCACGGGATATTATTGTCCCATTCCAAGACAATGGTACTTCACAGTCTAAGTACAAGTTTCAAAGTTCTTCAACGACATTCATATACAAGACCTTGATTATACCAAGTTTTCTTGATTCTTGCTTCATTTCCTCTACGGTTTCTGAAGACAAGAGGGTATCGAAACCATCATGAGGAAAAATGTGTACTTTGGTTACCATGTCAACTTCCAGGGGAAGTAGTGTATACTACTTTACTTAGTATGGTTTGTGAAGTATATTGCATACGTGAGTAGAATTGTTGCTGATTTCTCACATGTACCCCCGAGCGAATATTCACCAAGACCCAATGACAAGAAGCAGTAGTACTTGGTGTGGCTTTTCTTCTACAAAATTCCGTTGTACATGTCAATGACATATAGAAGATGGTTGAAGCTACATCAAAGTTTCAGAATCTGCTCAAGATAGGGATGTTGGTTTGGGGGGAAGCTGATTCAGAAACTTTGCTAAAAAGGAGTCTATGAATAAAGCTTTTCAAGACATGCTGCATGGATTAGGGAAAAGTTAATCCAACTCATGCATACCACAATGGTTCCAGAACAAGTAAAGACAATGAAGATCCAAGCTGGAGTACATGTTTCAAGACCAGGAGAACTCATAAGACATCTTCAGCTTTGGAAGACTTTATTTTGTTGTAATTATACTTAATAGGAAACTCTTGTAAGTAATTCCGTATGTCCACATATTAGGGGAAGATTGTTAGCCTTAAAATAAGTTGACTAATGCAAAATTACTTTAGTTCATAAATGGCTTAACACGTAGGGACTAGAAATGACAAGTTGTATAAGCTAGTTGTGTCAAGACCTATAAATTCCCCTCCTATACTTCCATATAAGGGTGATGATAATCATCTGTATCATTAGGTGTGTGTTTTTCTCTCTCTAGACACACACATCTTTCCCTCTTTATACTTTTCTATCTAATCTAATAAACATGGCAACTTATTTCTTTTATCCTCCCCGACCTCCGTATCATCTTAGTTAGTGATTTCTTATTGTTAACAGCTGTAGAGTTTCAATAACTCCTTAGATCGTTGTAAGCTCAGGTTGTTTAGACCTAATCTAGGATACTGATAACAATGAACATAAAGTATATGCATAGCAGAAATAGCATAAGAACATTGATATCATAACAAGGTTTTTCATTCATTATCTTTCACTATTTGCCCCAATTCTACACGATCAACTATAGAACGGTTATCTACAAACTAACAGGGATCAAAGATCTTTGAGGCTAAACCAACCAAACCATCTAGGCATTCACATGCCTAGACACACACACACACCTTTTCTAGACGTCTACATCTTGTGCACACCCTTAAACTACACTCCTAATATCTCTTTATATAATAGAGATATCTAGGTTTACAAAGGATAAGAACAAATAAGATTAGGAAACTATAAATCAGCATTAAATACTATTTGACTAATCTTCAATCAGCATTAATGCTGATCTTTATCTTATACTTGAATGAGGAGATCTTCTAGGAAATCTTCAAAATCTTCCATTTCTTGAAGAATTCCAGCTTTGCGTTTGAGTCCTTTTGTTTCATTCTTTTATTCACTTTGTCTTATCAAATCTATAATTCCCAACAATCTTCCCCTGTTTGATGATGACAAAACAAACAAAGTCGTGTACAAACTTCATCATAAAGCCAAAGCGTCCCCTGAACTTGAGATGTAATCATCTCCCTGAATGAAACAAAATCTTCCCCTTAATTCAAATTTCCTTTGTAACCTTGCCATGCCACCACACATAATAAGCTGCAAATGAATAAACCTATAATATTCTTCCCCTTTTTGTAATCATCCAACATGGGTCTTCCTATAGAAATGAAACTTGAATCATAACAGCTAAAAATCATATACCACAACTACTAATCCAGCCTTCCAATACTCAAAATACCCGCCATGAAGTATAATACGAAAAATGACTTTGAGCAGTAGAAATATAAACTAGCAGTAGTAATAAATGACTAGCAGTAGTAACGAAACACTTCCCCTCAAGTGGTGCATGTAGATGGTTAAACATTTAATCAATAAGCTTCCCCTGAAACCCATATGTTTACCATCTCTTGAATCTCGAACTCTGTAGGCTCTATGTAGTGATCACTGATGAAGAAAATAGAGTATAACGAATTTGATGCTAAAGTAGAATAACCCAAACTTGTGTCTTATGTCTTGCACTAAAATATGATAAAGAAACTCACACTTCTTCTCCGAGAGTAGACCTCGATCTCTTGATAAAATCCTCATCTTCTATGAGACACTGAGCACAACAACGTAACTCCTTTAAGTGATAGTAAATACCTGTGAGTACTACAACGTACCTCCTTACATCAGGTAAAACTAGATCAATCAAGTCTTTATCAATAAAATCATGAAAGCACGAACAAGTTATCTCCAAGGCTAAAAGATATGATAAGAACACGCATCCAAGAAATTCCACTTCATCGTCAAATAAGTGATAAACAATCTTCTTCGTAATCACATCTTTAATAAATCTCCAAAAATACGAGCCATAAATCAATAAGAATAAACTATTTGAAAAATAGTTCTATTCGAGATCCAAATCCATCCAAAAACCAAGTACTGTCTGATATCAGACAAACCTAGCAGTATTAACTGCTTATCTCGGACAACATTAGCAGTACAAACCCTCGTTTCCCGGACAACAAAGGCAGTACAAACATAAACTTGAACAGTATAAACATATATCGAGCAGTATTAAACCATTAGATATTAAGCATAGTACTAAAAATCAACCAACATATTATTATAACTTGGAGGATGGCTGTTTTGTTAGGTATTAATATTATTCGAGCTTAGTACTAACTTATGATTGAATCCAAAAGAGCAGTACACACAAAAAGCTTTTGTTAGTTTCATGTCGACAAGAAAAATGATCAAAAACTCTAGGTTAAACCCTAGGTTTTCTTTACACCATGATCACCAAACTTTCTTGTGTCTCGACGTAACCTTATTAATCAAACAATCTTCAATCTGAATCATGAACCCATAACATGAAACTTATACGATGTCGCACAACATGCTCTTTTCTTCACGTCAGGTTCACCAATCTACTCGAAACCCTAACTGTTCATGCGAAACCCAAAAAGAATAATAACAACATTTGATAATCGTATTGCATACCTAAGCAGGTAGAGAGGAAAGATACTTCAAGATATAAAATGATGTTGTTTGGAGGTACGAGAACAAATATGGATAAACTTGGATGGATAATGGTTCAAGAATTAAAGTTTAATCGATTAAAGAAACGGGTAGTTTACTAAAATGAATGTCTATTTATTATAATCAAAAATCCTTTCGGCCTTTACTTTTGATTACAAAAATGCTTTAAGATCGATTTAATTTTTGGAAATAGGAATATGAAATTTCTTAACCAAGTTCGTTAGACATGAGGTTAAGTGTTAAACCCTTTTACCCTTTGTTGGGATCTGAGATTTGATGATTACAAAACTAAATATGCAAAATTGAATAAAGATAAAACAATAAGGACTTAATATGAAATATTAAGTTAGCTTCCTATGTAAGCTAGGTTTTCTTGTAAACCCTCTATATAAAGGGTATTAGAGGCGTCTGTTTT
The DNA here is from genome assembly GCA_026074375.1 of Tanacetum coccineum. Classification (NCBI taxonomy): domain Eukaryota; kingdom Viridiplantae; phylum Streptophyta; class Magnoliopsida; order Asterales; family Asteraceae; genus Tanacetum; species Tanacetum coccineum. The sequence goes on along the minus strand of BQNB010012696.1, from coordinate 8,756 downwards.
AGATATCCATCATAGTTAGATCTCTCCAATGAGAGTTTAGACACACAAAAGAAAGCGTGTGTATTATTAGTTAGCTTATTAGTTAGTTTATTAGATAGTTAGTGTAGCCTCAAGGATTGTGGATCCTTGTTACAGTTTGTAACCATTTATTCTGATCAAATTAATGGAGTCCTGAATGTTTAGTAGTAAAACCTTGTTTAACAACATTACTGTTCTTTATAATTTCCGCTGTGCTTATTAATGTTGTTTGTAAAATTAATCCTAGATGGGCAAAATGATCTCTACAATTGGTATCAGAGCGGGTTGCTCTTGATATCTAGGATCACAAGGTTTTGTTCGGGCTTTATCTTCTGTTTTTCAATTATATGGTGAATTCGAATAAGCTAGGGTTTTTCACCAAACCCTAATACAGAAAACAGACTATAAGGTTTATGGTTTCTCTTGTTAAAGTCACGACAAGGTTTTGAAGACACATGGTGTTTGGTTCGTGGACAAGAATGAAGAATGTTTTTGATTTCGGTTTGGTTACTTCCTGTTCGTGGGTTTTAAAGTTAATGAAGAATGACTTTTTGTTGATCAGTTCTAAGGGTAGATTGTGGTATTGATGCTAATTAGATTTGATGTTCGTTTGTTAAGACATATGCGGGCATGGTGTCTTTTGGTACGTTTATATAAGATTATTTACACTGCTCGTCTAAGTTTTGTTAATACTGCTCATTATATTATTAATACTGCCAAGTTCATCATTATTACTGCTACATATTATTTGTACTGCTAGCACACAGCAACAACGTAGTAACAAAATAGCGACAGGATAATGTGTCACTAACAGAATAGGAGGAAGGAGAACCACATTAGCAACATCTTAGTAACAGAAAAAGTGTAATATACATGGGAGGGAGGAGTACTCTTATTAGGGACAAATCTAAGACAGTCTTGAGACAAGTAATGCGTTGCTAAATGGAGTAAGTTAGTACCGCTGCCTTTTAATATTAGTACTGCTACCCACTTTTGGTCGTTAATGCTTCTGAGCTTATGAACGTATAATATTTCAAGCTTTCAATTATAGTCGAGCTTAAATACAATCGGTTGTTCGAGTCCCATTTATGGCATTTTCATTTTTATGTTTTAGCAGGCCAAACGAATGAGGTCAGATTTGGGTCATTGGTTTGTGGGCTTGCACCAAAATTGTGATGATGGGCTAATTTTGTGATATTAGGCTAGTGGGATTTTAGTTGTCAGATTATAACATAAACATGGGATTACATTACAATTGTTAGCATGTATCTACTGCTTGGGATTATTTCATACTACTAACATTGTTTCAAAGTAGTTTGGTTATACTATTGGATATGGATACGAGCTTGTTAGATGTTTAGATTCGGTTACTACTTTTGGAAGCAAAAGAAAGATAGTACTGCTAGCGTATAGCAGTTAATACTGCTAGGATTCTATGAATTTTTAGTACTGCCAAAGTACTTTAATACTGCTAGCATTGTTCGATGTTGGACAACACACGTGTTTGGATCTCGGATGGAACTGTTTTTCACAACAATTTATTCTTATTTATTTTATGGCTCATTTTGGAGATTATTTGAAGATGTGATTACGAAGACAGTTGATTATCACTTTAATGTTGTAGTTGAGTTTCACATATGCGTGTTCTTATCGTATCTTAAAGTCATGTTTTTAGCAGGACATTGACTTTAAAGATAACTTGTTCATGCTTACAATTGTGTGACGAAGACTTGTCAAAATCTAGCAAAGGTGTGTGATTTTTCTTATGGTGCTCAATGCTCACATTTGCTATCACTTAGTATGTGTCTCATAGAAGATGAGGTTTTTGTCAAGAGGTTGCGGTCTACTTATATTTTACAGATTTATTTATAAGTTCGACGTCACGTGGATAGTGCAAGACATAAGACACAAGTTTAGGAGATTCTACTTCTTCATCAAATTCGTTATACTCAGTTTTCTTCATCAGTGATCACTACATAGAGCCTACAGAGTTCGAGATTCAAGAGATGGTAAACATATTGGTTTCAGGGGAAGCTTATTGATTAAATGTTTAACCATCTACATGCACCACTTAAGGGGAAGTGTTTACAAGTTGCATATCTTTAAAAGACCCCTATTGGATGAAGACAAAAAGGGGAAGAAGATTACAGGTTTATTGATTTGCAGCTTATTATATGTGGTGACATGATACAAAGAAAGCTTGGAATTTTGTTTCATTCAAGGAGATGATTACATCTCAACTTCTCTATTTAAGGGGAAGTTCATACACGACTTTGTTTGTTTTGTCATCATCAAATAGGGGAAGATTGTTGGGATTCTTGATTTGATGAGACAAAATGAATAAAAGAATGAAACAAAAGGATCAAAGTCGTCATTATAAAACTCTACAAGCTGGTAGAGAAATATGAAGATTTGGTCAAATATTCTACAGGATAATGGTTAGGAAACATATTAATGTATTTTAATGTAATTTAAATAGTTTCCTTATCTATTGATTTACTTCCTTTGTAAGTCATGATCTCTCCCTATATAAAGAGATCATAAGACATAGTTTTAGAAATGCCATCCTATAAAACAGAGCTCTCCCGAATGATAGTCCAAGGATAGTTACATACAAGTAAGTCCCGAGTGATAAAGTTGAATAGTACACACCATAGTTAGTGATGTAGCCCCTCAAATATAGTTGGTAATAGGGAAATCGTATGAATAGAAAACCTTATTCATAACATTGATTGTGTTATTTATTATTCCGATGTGCATTATCAATCATTGTTATTATTATCCTAGATGGGCTAAACGATTCTCACAGATCATGCTGGTTGTCAAGATACACGCCGTAGCACATCTGGTAGTATGCAGTCTTGGGAGATAGACTTGTTAGCAATCGTCAGCAAAGGCAGAAAAGCGTTGAATATCCAGTACGAAAGCTGAATATATTGCCTTATGTCCGCTTTGTGCTCAGTCCTTTGGATGAAATCACAACTTATACGACTATGGGTGCTTTTTTTCTTTTGGATTCCATAAAATTCCAAAGTACTGTGATAAAAAAAAGCGCTATTTGCCTTAAGCTGCAACAACGTATAAAACCATTCATGTCGAAGCATATAGACATAAGATTCACATTTAATCAAGGATCAGTGTTGAGAATGGGTGATCGAAATTTACTTTGTCAAACGGAGTATCACAGGCGGACATCTTCACAAAAGCACTTGGCAGAAAAGACTTTGAATTTCTTATCAACAATCTGGAATTGCGGAAGTTTTACGCCGAAGACTCTGAAACAATTGGCAGATGAAGTTGATGAATAGTGGTGGTACCTATTCAAATATCCTGTATAATATGTATATATATTAAAACTATAAAAACCAAAAATATTTTTTCATTTTTTAGAGATTTTTATAAAATAAAAATACAAAAATATAAAATTCATAAAACCAAAGAAAAAATTAAAAAATGAGAAAATATAAAAAGAGGTAATAATGGCATGTCTTCTGAAAATCGATAACATTTACGTTCGTTAAAATGTCATTCAAATAATGATATACGAGCCTGTAAATGAAGTTCGGCAGAAGTTCCAATTTTTCAAACATGCCAAAAATGGCTTTGGATATTCGTTTGGTTTATACTAGCAAACATTAACCGTTACTTAATTTATACCTTGGATACTCACAAGGTAAGCCCGCCCATCGAGCGGGCTTTGCAACTAGTATATATATAATAAAATCTATATACATATACGTAAGCAAAGTATCATACAAATTATTCTTAGGAAAGAATAATAAGTAATCAACACGGGCATCGTTCTCCTCGGTAAGAGGTGAATGGAAATTTACGTTTATATCGGGAATCGAGCTTGAATGTCATTAAAGGTTTGGTTTTGATTTCTAAATCTAATGACGCAAGGGAAAGCAAATAAAAGATAAACTAAATTAACAATTAAAGCAATTAAGAAATTAAGCTAAAAACAATAACGGGAATCTAAAAACGCGACAATTAAGCAAATAAATCAAAATTTAACCCTAAAAATATTTTTTTTATAAATCCTAAATGACTAAAAATAATTTTTGAAAAAGAAATTATATTTTTTTGACTTTTATTTTATTTATTATAAATTAAAAACAGTTTTATTCTAAAAATATTATTAAAAATACTAAACTAATTTAGAAAATTCTAAAAAATTAAGGAAAATAATCTTAACTATTTAAAAGCTAAGAAAAATACAAACTGGAAATAAGCCCTACGGATAAGCTGTTAAAATAAGCAAATAAGCTTGATATGAAAAACTGGACATTAATGGTTAAAAGAATAAAGGAATGGATGTATAACAGAAAAGACCCAAGGGCGAGTTGGCAGTGGAGGTGTGTGTTAAAAGTGTTGGGAGTTAAGGTAGAGGTCCCGGGTTCGAGCCTGGGACTTCCCTATACTCCCAACATTTTTATTTTTGAAATTTTATTTTTGAAAAAGCTTTATAACATGAAAATAAGTAACTTTTTTAAAAAGACTTATATTTAAAACTTAATATTAAGCTCAGAAATTAGCAAAACAGATGGCAAAATAGCAAATTAAGATATATACTTTTAAGCTATAATTGATTTTTGGCTTTTTGGACTTATTAAGAAAAAGGAAAAACAAATAAGCTAAAAATAATCCCTCTCATAGACCTAATAAGTTTTGAAGACTAGAAATAAGCAAAGAAAATAAGTTGAAAAACTCTAAAAAGCTTTAAGACAGCAGACCTATAAAATGGTTTTGTCCGTTTTGCCATTGTTTTTGTCCTTTTCTTGATATCCGATACCTGCACAGCATAATAACCAACACACACATATATACTGTATTTTTATCTGTTTTAGGTCATTTAGGATCGTTTTATTAGGTAAAAGGTATGTGTATTTAAGCACATACCAGACTTGCTATTATTTCAGATAGCAACCCGGTCATCATTTTAAAGGTAAGTATTCTGTCAAAAAGGAAACTTGACATCTCAACGAAAAATTTTTCTCGGGCATGGTTTACTTT
>BQNB010012695.1:66333-78673 GCA_026074375.1 Tanacetum coccineum | reverse complement strand
ATTGATGAGATGGATTGATCAATGGTGAGGATGATGGAGTGTGTGTATGAAATTCAAATGTTATGAAGAAGAAGGTGAATAGTGGATATGTGGTGGAGAATGTTTTGATAAGATATAGAGGATCCTTGGTTAGAATGTAGGGAATATAGGGTACAACAAGTACAAAGATAGTACATTGTGTAAGGAAATGTGAGTTGCATATGGAGGATGAGATTTGAGGATTATTTGGTGAAGGCTTATGTAAGTAAGGGTTTGAAGATGAATATGAAGATAAGGATGAGGATGAAATCAAAGGATTGATTTGGGTTTATAATCACATTGCCAATAAGAGAGAAAAGAGTGGGCAAATTTGATTTGGGTTTGTAATCACACTCAATTGCTCAGACATGATTCATTTTATACCATAGACTTGTATAAGAAACAAAACTGCACCGACATGGCATAAGCACCAGGTATAAATATCAAAAGAGGACTTTAATTTGGGGTGTAATGTACAGGCTAAGGGTTAATAAGGGTGTGGATAAGGCATGAGAAATATATAATGGACTTGGTTTTATAATATACATGTCGACAAGTCTAAGAAACCCATGTTGCTAGTTACTAGACATACCACAAACCCGTGAGGTTATCGAACAACACTACCTCGAACTCGTACAAATGATATAAGAATATGCCTCACAAGCAACCAACACATCAACTTTTATTCATTTTTTTATTTCTCGTTTTTTTCGATTTACTCTTCTTTTTTTCACATTTTTTTCTTCTTTATTTTTCGATAACTTTTTTTACACAACTAACAATTCCCCCACACTTGAGATAAGGATCTACCACAAAAAAATACGAAATACGAAGTTGTACACCTTCGATTTTGTTGAAATGGCACAACACTCATAACAAATCGCGAACAAACTATAAGCAAAAATCAACCAATCATACCAAACAACTAGCAACCAACCGTTTAGAATTTCGACAATGGGTAAGGCTAGGCTAAAAGTTATATATTTTTGTATATTTTTATTTTTTTCTGGACGAGAAAAATGAATAGAATGGCTCAACGGTTTAAACTAGGGGTATCTAGCACTAAAGATGAGTGCCACAGAAGGGTTTATTGAGGTGGTTAGCTAATCAGTGTAATTAGCTAAAAGAATAAATAATGTGTTAAATGGATGGGCTAATTTAGGTTAAATCCTAAGTTGCCTCTTTATCACGTGCAAATACCTATATCACGCGAACGTGATCTCACAGCGGTCTCGTGATGATTTCAAGCACAAGTTCTAGAATTAATAAATCACCGGCACACTCATAATTAAAGGAATCAAGCGTATGCTATATACAGGCTCAAAAATCCTCACATATTTACTGGAATGGTTATAAATGCGCAAGTAATGTCATTAATTCCGAGTCGGGTCTGCTCTATCAACCGGGACACATCTCTGGTTTCAAAAATTTTATTTAGTAGCTAAGTTTTATTCTAATATATTATCCTAAGTGACAAAAGAAATTAAAAATAATATTAGATTTTTATATTAACGAGAGCGAAAGTTTGAACATTTAATAATAAGTCTATTTTTTCCAATTCATTCCCCCCCACACTTAAGTTGAGCATTATGCTTAATTAGATATTAACTTAAAAGTATGACAAGCGGGGAAAATAAATATAAGAGATACGAGACTTTCCGGGGTTCATAAGTGCTCGGTTGAATTCTAAAAGATACGGCGCAAAAACAGAACACCATCACAAGTACGCGAATTCAACCGTATATAATATACAGATCAAATATATATCACATCCCCAAGTGTAAAATTTCATCCGACCAACCATCTCTTGTTTATTAAATCTGCAAAATAGACACAACCACAAAAAAACGTAAAATACTAAAGCGCACTTTCGTGGGCAACACGATTGCATTTAGCGTACGCAACAAGCCTTTAAACCCCTCGGCGATATTAAGTCAAACAAGAATGTTATCGGTCTTAGAAAGTCAAACTAGACTTGTCTTGTATAGGCTAGTCGAGGTTCAACGGCTTGATTGGAATCCTAATATTGTCCTGTTTCGGGCTCAAAGCCCATTAAACCAAGCCTCGGCCCGTTTAGAAAGCCCAAGTCCCAAATAGCAAGCAGGGTATAAATAACCCTTCACTCACACTTTGGTGAAGGGGTTATTTACTTTTCCCATAACTAACTACCATTCTCTCTCAATCTAATTTTCTTCTTTTAATTTCTCTCGTCTAAGATTCAATGTTAATTGTCTACAATTTGGTAAAGTGAAATAAGTGTTGAGTTAATGGATTGAAACAATGTGCAAAACATGTGGTACCAACAAAGGTGTGTTTAGTGATTTGGCAATTCGTGGGTCAAAAGGAAGTCAATAGAAGAAAAAATCAAACCCAATTTTTGAGCTAATGAGTGAATGTTTATGTTATTAAGCAAATCTAGGCAATAAGTACTAATTGTCAAGAGAAATCAGCTAAAAGGTCAAAAGGGTGATTTTTATGGCCGATTTTTGAGAAAACGTCTATATTTCTCGTCGTTGCTTTTGACAAACTGAAAAGTTCATGTTGCTTTTTGACTTTTTCAGTTTGCGTTTTGACTTCTTCATGTTCGATTTTGAGTTTTTTGTTGAGCTTTTAGAGTTCATTTGCGTTTTAGATTGCAGTTGCGTTTTGAAGAAAATTCATTGCTTTTTGAAGAAATTTCATTAGCGTTTTGACAAAAGTCGTTGCGTTTTTGACAAAAGATCGTTGCGTTTTGACAAAAGTCTTGCGTTTGACAAAATGCTGCGTTTTGACAAAAGTCGTTGCGTTTTGTGCCAAAATTCAATTGCGTTTGACAGATTCATTGCGTTTTTGACCAAGATTCATGCGTTTTGACCAAATCACTGCTTTTGGGTCTTTTATTTGCTTTGGTGTCACTGCGTTTTGGTGTCACGTCTTTCATGCGTTTTGTTTTGAAGAAAAGGGATTTCATAAAACGATGCGATAACTTTGATCCGTAAGTCTCGTTTCAGCGCCAGTGACCTCATCAAATCCGAAGAAAAACACGAGATGCGGATCACGCTGTAACCACCCATTAGCTGTTAATGATTCTTAAAGGCCCAAAACACTCGTTTACTATGATTTATTGATAGTTTTTCATTTTTGACTTTAATTCGGACTAAAAGGACAATTACTCAACACAACAAACACAACAAACACAACCAATCAAACCAACAACCAACTTTAATCCACTTGAAATTCAATTAATTATTCATTCACGTTTCTCTTCTTGATTTTGTAACAATCCCGCGAAAGATACGATCTTTTCCTCGGTTTCAATCATAGATTGTGTAAAATCCCGTACCGTTTAATCATTAAAACCACAATCAACACTTCATACACTTAAGATCCGACAATTCCCTTTAAACCACAACTCTTATCAAAAAGAATGTCACATTCAAATACCAATTTGCAAACTCAAACATCAAGTGTTCTTCAGAATGTCACAGTTTCTTCGTGTTTAAATTCTAACATTCAAGAGAAGACACAACTTTCAAGAAGTAGATACATGCACAGTCTTAAAAGAAATCAATCACTATTTAAGTTCTCTCAGAAACTTTACAAGATTATAGGCACGATGCTATCTTCAAAGAACGTTCTCTCAAGACCTTGATTTACTAGAACAACAATCTTACAAAGATAACTTTCTAGGACTGATTTCACAACTACTTTTGACAAAACTCATAACAACTTTTGAAAATACTTTCATTCAGAAATAAAAAGCGCGTATGCAGAATTATTACAAATATGATGCACAATCTATTTACGATGCCAATGATCTTAAAACAAGGATCTTTTGGAAAACCCATGCTTGATTAATTCTTCATCAACAAACAACCCACAAATTGTTGAAACAAAAGAAGGTTGATGCAAACACAAAAAGCAGTCATTCAAATCCAATACCAGCATTGAATGAGGATCATTGAAAGTTTTGATTTTGTTGTCAACAAAACACTTGTTCTGAGAAAAAGACAGTAATTCAGGAGACTTGTCATCCAACAATATTAAATGAATGCAGCTTGAATTCTGAAACAAAGATGTGCATGCAATCAAATACAAGATGTCAAAAGCAAAAAAATAATGCATGCATTATTTTCGATCTCTTCATTCACTACCTTCAATATCTTCAAAGAATGCTTAAAAGCACAAGCGCATCGAACAACGGATTCAAACGGTCATTTCATGATCACTCATTATCGAATGAAGTTTGATACTTTTACAAGTACAAAAAGCCCTTAACGTAGATCAAGCTACAAAAGCAACTAGACAAAGATGAATTTTCAAAGATGGATCCATGACAGCCTTTTGGGTGGTAAAACAACCAGTCCCAGAAGTTCATAAATTCAAAAGTTTACATTGATTATGAACAGTCGTAATAACAGAACCACGTACTTTGTTGTAATACACTGGACTCGAGGGTCCAAAGCACTTCAGAGATAACCCTACTCCCAAACCTGAGTAATGTAAAGAAGTCCGTTGCTGAAAGAACACGTCATCAAAGACAGTAAGAAAGAAAAGGGTGAATAAAAATACAGATGCATACGCAAAGAGATAAGTATTGATACGGGTAAAGCATTAATGCTGAATTGTTGACAACAGAATAGCATTAGGACAGACTCAACATGCAAATGATAGCACAAGTCCAGGAATGATACAGATGCGGCTGATGCCAGATAATCAGACCCATTATGACAAGAGCCAATGCTGAGGTACAATATACTGTTGAATGCAATATCTTTGCTAAAGGACAACAGCATACTAAGCAACCTGAAATCATTTGTAAGGTAGGCGTTGAACCAGTAACCTGAAAACATGTCAAGGTTAAAAGTCCTTGCTTTTGATTCATCACCTGATAACTCAAACAACTGAATGACTCAAAACAATCACTCGATCTGAAAAAATATTTTGCTCAAGAGACAGTTGCCCAATTTCAAAAGATTTTCCAAGAATGAAGCCACATTGCATTGCCTCTCGAACATAAAAATCAAATTCAATCTTTAAATTCAGGCAACATGGGACCAAATTTTGAATGAAACATGTAATGAAAGCCAAGATTGAAAAGGATTTGATGTACTTGAACAATGAACATCGAATTAGAAACATAGTGTCGGCACATTACGTAAGAAAAATGAAGACTTTTGAAACAACATTACAAAGAATTGTATGATTCTATTAAAATCACGAGAACTATGACCTACAGAACCAACAACACTTGCTTGCTAATAATCTAATTACAAGCTCAGATTCAGGAAAAGTTTTGCAATTGCTGCATTATAAAAATGACTTAAGAAGTTTAAAAAAGATAGTAGTATAGATCACTAGATTTATAAAACATCATCTTGGGGAAACGCGGTGTTACCATCACTAAGAAACCAAACAGTTGTTAGAAACCTACTTCGTTAAATCTGCAAGGGTTCCAAATGTCAAAACAACTGTTTGCCTCCCAAGTTGATGTGAACAAGAATTTGTCAAAACCATCACTCAACATTATATTGCCTAAGAAAAACAAATCACACCTTTTGCAAAACCACTGATCACATAATGCCTATCAGCTCCATCTAGAATAGTATTCAAAAGACATGCCAAGATTTATTTCAAATGACATGGTTCATATCACTATCTAGATGTAGCTAAGAAAAAGATACAAAAAGAGATATGGAACTCAAAACTAGTTGTGCCTACTTCTCAAAATTCAATCCACTACTGATGATAGCAAACCAAACCCTAGGAGCACCAATCAAACATCTAGGAGTTTGCTTGTATTTAAGAGACTGTCGCGTTACAAAAACGGCTGTGCCCAGAGCAGATCACTCTAAGAGTTCTAGTTCTTTTTCAGATTCCAAAAACTTTGTTTGTTCTACATGTCATAGTTGAGACCTTAAATGCAAAACATGATTGCTTGTATAACAAAAACTCCTGATAGGAAATAAACTCAACGTGCTAAGATTACAATCCCATAAAGAACCAGAAACGCAGTAACAAACCCGTAGATCAAAAGGATCCATACGCAAAAACATTGGTAGGCAATCTTCAACAGAGAAAGTTTTCTCTCCTAATAAGACTTGATTCCGCTGTGTTGAAGAAAAACATCTACCTAGATCTGATCTTAGGTGGAAACCCACGGTAGAATTTTAAAACTGTGTGTCTTAGGTGGATTCCATATACAGGTAAAGTTATTCAACTCTTGCACAAACCAAGGTTGACAATTCAGGAACCCCCACAATGGTTCCAAATGTAATATCCCAAATATTAGTTGTATGCAAACAAACTCTTGGATTTAAATTGCAGGTACAATCTCGTCAAATTGAAAAGCAACAAAGAATTGACTTAAGTGCAGGTGCATTATACAATGTAAAGCAGGAAAATCTCAGAGTATGGTTGCTGAAAAAGATGATATCTCAGAAACCAGTCCCAGAATGGTTTCACAAAAGATGAACTACATCAGATGATGTTTGATTTCATCAGATCAAGCCTCGGTCATCAATGTCAGATGATGTTTGATTACAACAGATCAAGCCTCGGTCATCAATGTCTAATGACGTCTGTTCACAAAAGTTCAGGCCTCAAACCTCAATGTCAAATGGCGTCAGATCACGTCAGTTCTGACCCCGGTCCACAATGTTCAACAACGGTACTTGAACAAGACAGTTTAAGTCCCGGTCCACAAAGTCAAGAAAATGTTCCTCAAGTTGCTGAGACAGTAACAACGTCAAATGAGCTGGAATTGCTATATAGTCCGATGTTTAGTGAATTAATCAATGGAAATTCTCCTGTTGTGTCAAAGTCTTCCGCTGTACATGCTGCTGATAATCCTGATAAATGTCAACAACATAACACAACTCACACCTCTACAACAACCGATGTTGCAGATCCACTTCCATTGAACATTCATTCAACACATCAAACTCCAACTCAAGACCAACTTTCCACTGCACCGGAGAAACATTAATCAAGCAGAAAACAAATGCATGAAAATTTCACAATTTGACGACATGAATTTATCAACATCTTCAGTACATCACCGTCAAGATCAAAGGAAGACAAAAAAATCGTCTCGTCATTTGATTCGTCAAACCTGCATACTTTCTATCAACAATTAGTACATCCTTCCTGCACAACGTTGGACAAAAGAATCATCCATTAGAAAAAGTCATTGAAATCCTTCTCAATCAGTTAGACCAGACGTCATCCCCCCCCCCGCTAGAACACAATGGCGAGATGAGTATTTCGCGTACTCACCGTGATTCGATACCGAACCAAAGGAAACAATCAAAGGAAGCCATGGGATTTCGCATGGAATGAATCAATGACAGAAGAACTTCATCGGAATTTGATCGATTAATGTAAGGGGAATATCGACAGACCACTTTGCAAAAATGCATTACTTAAAGTGGCTCTGAAAAACAAACGTGATGAAAAAATAACTGTCATAACGCAGCAATCTCGCTTGTGCTAAGGGATATGCTCAAAAGGAAGGAATTGATTTCGAAGAGTCATTTGCACCAGTTGCTCGGTTGGAAGCTGTCCGATTGTTCATTGCGTATGTTGCACACAAATCATTTACATGTACCAAATGACGTAAAAACAGCATATCTTTACGGACCTCTGAAGGAAGCAGTGTACGTAAAGTCCAACCAGAATGATTGTTGACCCATACACCTACAAAGTCTACCGTCTCAAGAAGGCATTATATGGACTCAAGCAAGCTCCAAGAGCGTGGTATGATGAACTCTCCAACTTCCTAGTATCCAAAGGATTCTCAAAAGGTTCTATTGATCCAACTCTGTTCTAAACTATACATAGGAAACTTACTGCTTGTGCAAATTTACGTTGATGACATAATTTTTGTTTCTAACAACCCAAAACTTTCAAAACGATTTGGAAAACTAATGCACACCAAGTTTGATTATGTCAAATGATGAGGAGCTGAAATTCTTTTAGGAATTCAGATACACCAATCCCCCTCGTGTATCTTATAAACCAAGCTAAGTTAATGCCTCAAAGATACTTAAAAAGCATGGTAATTGACCTCATGTGAAGCATTGGTAAAACCAAGGCTACAAAACACCTTGATGCTGACTTGAGTGGTACTCCGGTCGACCAAACGAAATATCGTAGTATGGTCGGAGCACTCATGTACCTAACACAATAGACCAGAAGATATTAGTACATAGCAATACATGTTATTTTGCTTCGCTAACAACAAACCAACTGAGAAAAGCATCTCACTCACTTTAGCGGTTAAACGATCTCTTTCCGTACCTTAAAGACTCCATGACATGGGTCCCTCTGGTATGCCGAAGACACCGTTTTGAACTAACTGCTTTTTCAGATCGGATCATGCGGGCTGTCCGACTTCACTTAAGAAGCACATCTTAGTTGGCATACAATTTTCTAGGATTGTGATAAGTTAGTCAGCACTGTCATCCAAAAAGACAGGACTGCACTTCAATGTCTTCAGCAAAAGCCGAGTATGTGTCTTTATCTGCGTGCTGCGCACAAGTTCTATGGTTGAGAACTCAACTCACAGATTATGGCTTCCACTTTGATAAAATACCTATGTATTGTACCAAAGGCACCATAGCCATCCTCGTGCTAATCCAGTCCATCTTTCCCGTACCAAGCACAGTGAAATATCGAATGTCAGATATCACTTCTCAGGAACATTGTTTGAAAAGTGTCTTGTATGATTAATTCTTTTTGTCGGAACTGAATACCAGTTAGCTGACTTGTTTTACGTAAAGCTAAATACGAAGATAGTTTAAGTATCTTGTCTAGACCTCGGTATGAGATGTTTGACTCCAGATGAACTGAGGTATCTGGCAATTGAATCTGCTTGGATCCCTATCAAACATCAATTTTTTAATATTTTTATTCTCTCTTTATTTTTTAGTTTAATACAAATTTTTGAAAAAGAAAATATAAAACATTAAACCAACAAAAGAAAATAGAAAAATATACAAACCTAGAAAAACAAAATATAAAATCAAAAAATTTCAAAAAATACCAAAAGAATCTTCTCGCCATGTCCTGTCTTGAATCGATAACATTTACTTGCTTAGAAATTGTAGTTAAACCTCGACACGGGCGTCGTAAATGAAGTTCGAGCGAGAGTTTCAAATTTTTTCAAACATGATCATTTCTAAATTTTTCTGAATGACTTATGTACAAGTTCAGTGCATAACTCGGTCCCCGAATGTTATAGGAGTGTAACGCTTCAGTGCGCTTACTCTAAAATAGAAGAAGTCTTCTATCAGTTTTTAAAAATCGGTTGAACAGATGATTTTTCAAAAAGAACTTTCAATTCGTATTTGTTAAAATTGTGTGTTTCAAACACTCCCCGTCCTGTCGCATAAATTTTCAAAGAATTGTAGTACTAGAATGTCCATTGTATGTGAATCAATTTCTGAGGGGGACTACTATTAAAACTATAAGCTTTTAAAAATGTGTTGTTACACCTCATCAATGTCCAGTTATGTATCCAAACACATGTGTGAAATTAAAATTTGGATAACTTAATGTCAATTTAATAAAATACATTGGTTCACTATGGCTCTCCACTCTACCGCTTCAACATTTTGTGGGGTGTCATATTCAATTTTTTCATTCAAATGTTAAGTTTTAATAAATATTGGGTATCCCCACATATACTGTTGAAGGGAGCTAAGATCGGGAATCTGAATTCATGCAATATATATTTTCCTCACCCATGGAATTTTTCATACCCATACTATATAATTCAATTTTGTATTTCAAATACTAAGTGTTTTAATTATTAAAATAAGGGAGAAATGTATTAAAATTGTGTTATAGACAATGTGAACTTTAAAGTACTCTAAGTGCAACACTTTCCTTCATTTCTAACAATTTTGAATCTCGCGCACAGTGAAGGGGAGAAGTATTGAAATAACAATGTCAGAAAAATGGTTTTAAATGGTTCACGATCTCTAAAAACCCAACAACCTATTAATTTCACGACGATCTGAAGTCATTAAGGTGTAGTGAGGTATAAGTCCCCTACGATCCCACCAAGAACCGGAGGATCTACCCCAAGGACACTCCATATTTATAAATAAGCAGTCCTTAGGTATGAATGGAGAGCAAGTGTAAAAGGGAAATAAGCCGACTAAGATTGAGCAACCCTGGAACAATCACAACAAGGTGTAGTAATGAACCGTCTTGGAAAGCATTGAAGGGGTTGAAGATAAAAAGAAATGTATGGATAAAAGTAAAAGCCCCTACCTTATACACGACACACAAAGTCGGATTTTCTTAGCATAAACAGGGTCAATACAAATCTATCAAAATCACAAAGATGTTGTTGATATTGAAGACGGACATCATGGACCCAGTGATGCAATACACATACCCATCCCACCATCGGTTTCTCTCAAAAGAAAACTTGTCTCATTTGTCACGGAGATACACACATTATCTATTGACATCTCACTCCGAGATTGTTGATATTGAAAAGGTGGCAGTCAGCTCCAGCCTTCGATTACTAAAACCAAAGTGCACAAATCGAGTCTAGAAACCAAGAAGAGATTCAAAGTATAAACTCATTAGGAACACAATGTCAAAATACACTTGTTTGAACACCATAAAGTCACAAGCTTAACAAATGAAGGTCCTACGCATATCCCTGAGATCGCTTGCCAGAACATCTGAGTGGATACTTTAAGATTTGCACAGTGAAGAGGAAACCTGCTTGACCAACGTCAAACAAGCTCTTGGTAGTGACTTGCAAGATTCTATATGAATCAAGCTTGTGCTAACTGGATATCGATTTTGGTCCAGTAAATGAATTGACGACTTAATCAGAAAGATAGTAACTATCTGATTCACTCTTACCGGAGTTTCTGCCTTGAGACCTCCGGGTAATGAGAACTAGCAACATGGTGAGTCTAATTACATCGTGTTAGAAGATCCACGCTTTGAGCTGGAAACCCCTGTCAAGAGAAACTTTGAATCTACCCGATCACAGGTAAAGTATTTATACTAATGGAACGGGAAACCGGAGGTTAATGCAACCGAACTCAAGATGAATGACAAAGCCAAATTCATCTTTTATTGCTAACTGTTTTATTTCAGGATAAGACGACGGTGTTGCAGCCTCATTCCAGCGAAGTCGGATTCATAAACCACATGCTCTTACTCAAGCTTTCAAAGTCAATCATTCAACGTCAAGATAGTTGATTCTAATCTTCCCCACCATCAAAGAGCCTCAAAGTCAAATAAAGAATCATCAATTGGGGAGATTGTTAGACTTATAATCATATGTCAAACAAGAATGTAACAAGTATGAGCATGTTGGTCAAGAGCACAAGTTGATCAAGGAAGTCAAATCAAGATGATTCAAGTCAAGGAGATGATGCAAGATAACGATCTCAAGAACTCAAAGTCAAAAAGATAAAGGCTCAAAATCAAGATCACAAAGCATGAATGAACAAAGCCATTACAAACAAGACAAGACCATAACAAGGCAAAGCATAAACGTTAAACGTCATATCTTCAATGTCATCGGTGATACAGAGAAGTTTGAAGAAAGAGACCTCAACATTGGGGGAGATTGTTAGCCTTAATTATATTAAGTCAAACAAGAATGTTATCGGTCTTAGAAAGTCAAACTAGGTCTTGTATTGTAATAGGCTAGTCGGGTTCAACGGGCTTGGATTGTAATCTAATATTGTCTGTGTTTCGGGCTCAAAGCCCAAGTTAAACCAAGCCCGGCCCATTTAGAAAGCCCAAGTGCCAGGCTAGTATAAATACCCCTTCACCACACTTGGTGAAGGGTGTTAGTTACTTTTCCCATAACTTGTAACTCACCACTTCTCTCTTCAATCTAATTTTCTTTCTTTATTTCTCTCTCTAAGATTCTATCTTATTTTCTAGCAATTTGGTAAAGATTAGTGTTGTGTAATGGATTAAACAAGTGGGATAACACTTATGGAAATGAAATTCTGATCATTCAAGGAGACAAAGGTATCAGGGAGAAGAAATCAAAGTTGAACATTATATCATGTGAAAAGGCCCAGAAGTATATGGAGAAAGGTTGTCAACTATTTCTGGCACAGGTTACAGTGAAAGAAAACAAAGACAAGTCGAATAAGAAGCGACTTGAAGACGTGCCTACTGCACGTGACTTTCCAAAAGTTTTTCCAGAAGACTTACCTAGACTACCACCCACAGGACAAGTCAAATTTTAGATTGACTTAGTCCCAGGTGCTGCACCTGTAGCTCGAGCCCCGTATAGGTTAGCACCGTCGAAGATGGAAGAACTGTCTACTCAACTACAAGAACTTTC
>BQNB010012695.1:51784-65706 GCA_026074375.1 Tanacetum coccineum | reverse complement strand
AAGGGAGCTTGTTGACATAGTGAAATCTCGAGTCGGATATTCGGGGAGTAGAGTAGGGAGAAGAAGAGCTTCGTAGCCGAACCACTATAAATCTTGGTGTCTTGGTTTGATCGTTATTTCCTTTATCTCTTTATATTGCTTGTGTAGATATTACAATTAGATAGTTATTGTGATTGGTTCATATTGTTGATTGGTTGAACATATACTCGAATCTAACAATTTTAGAAGTAAAATTTTAAAACGCCAATTAACCCGTAAACTATTCAACCCCCCTTCTAGTTTCCACAATTAGAATCAGAAGCCAAGGTCACTCAAGATTTTTAAAATATACTGTATTTTAAAGCTTGGATCGATCTATGGATTCTGACAAATATCTAGAATGGCAATCCATGCAAAGACCACCACTCTTTGAAAGTGATAGTTTTATTTATTAGAAAATAGATTCAAAACATATGTTAAATCAAAAGATCTTGATCTTTGGCATGTTATTACCAACGGTGATTTCCAACCTATTGAACAAAATCCGGAAACCAAATCAGATGAGGTGGTCCTTTTTGAAAAACAAAGTGATGATCTTAAAAAAAGGCTTGCGAAAAATAACAAAGCCAAAATGGTTATTTACAATGCTTTGCCAAGAAAAGAATATGAAAGAATTTTCATGTGTAACACGGCAAAAGAAATTTGGAAAACTTTGTTAATCACCCATCAAGGTAATAGCCAAGTTAAAGATAACAAGATTGACCTTTTGGTACAACAATATGAACAATTCGTCATTTCTGAAGACGAATCTATAAATAGTACTTTTGGTAGGTTTAATACTATTATTACTAGTATAAAAGCTCTCGATGAAGGTCATCTAGCAAGAATTATGTTAGAAAGTTTATTAGGGCTCTACATCCTAAATGGAGAGCAAAGGTCACGACGATTGAAGAGTCGAAAGACTTAACATCACTGTCACTTGATAAACTCATCAGGAACCTCAAAGTTCACGAGATGACCATCAAGAAAGATTCCGAAATAGTCAAATCTAAGGGAGAAAAAAATCTCTTGCTTTAAAGGCTAAGAAAGAATCTAGTGACGAGGAGTGTTCGACTTTCGGAAGTGAAGATGAAGAATACGCCATGGCGGTTAAAGACTTCAAGAAGTTCTTCAAGAAAAGAGGTAGATTCTTGAGACAAACACAGAACGACAAAAAGACGTTCCAAAGAAGCTGAGATGACAAGAACGACAAAAGTGATAGAAAATATTTTAGATGCGGTGATCCAAATCATCTTATTGGAGAATGTCCAAAACCACCGAAAGACAAGAACCAAAGAGTATTTGTAGGAGGTTCTTGGAGTGATAGCGGTGAAGAAGATGATGAGAAGGTCAAAAACAAGACATGTCTCGTAGCTCAAGCATCAAATGAGGTATGTTCCGAATCCTCTTACTTTAGTGATGAAAATTCATTAATTGACGATTTCACTTTAGATAATGAATATGATAAACTTTGCAAGATGAGTTTAAAAATAATCACTAAGAATAAACAATTAAAAGTTACTAGAAATAGTTTTGGAAATGAACTTAGTAAACTAAAATTAAAATTGTCTACATTAGAGAAAAACAAGGGAGTTGATCTCGAATGTACAAATTGTTAATTACTTAAAATTGAGAATGAAAAACTCAAAGAAGAAGATCTTAAACTAACTAAATTTGAAAAGAGCACGCATTGCTTAAATGAAATGTTAAGCAATCAAAAACCCTCCAGTGATAAATTAGGTTTAGGGTTTAACTTATGCAAAGCATCAACTAGTAAGTCTAAGGAAATAAAATTTGTGAAATCTCAGAAAGAAACGTCCTCTGGTAGCGGTCCCCTAAATATTTTAGGCGGCCCCCATAAAGTCCAAACGCCCCCCCAAAGCTATTAAGGGGCCGCCTGTCTGTTCACTAGATTCTGAAAAATCTATTTCTTTTCAAAAATCCATTTTGGGTCCTAGACCAAAACACATAATGGTAAATAATGTTAAAATTCCTGTTGCTAGTGATAATGAGGTCAAACAATTTTATAAACCAACATTAAAACCTGGAGTTGGATTTTATAAACCAAGTTTTAGGACAAAAACTCCATCACCTAGAAGAGTCAATAATCATCATCCTCGTTCTAAGACACCGCAACCAAAAAGAAATGTTGGTCGACAAAACCAACCTCATGGTTTTCTTGTAACTTGGAACAACTTCCAACCTCAAAGTTACATGCCATGGGAAATGTGTTCCCCATTTCCACATCCCAATCAATTACATCAAATGCAAGGGATGTTTAGGACTAACAACTTTGGACCCATGAGATATTGGGGACCAAATGTTTGAGTTATTGTCCTATATAAATAGATATTCCTTGGAGTCGACTTGGAACCCGATGAGTGGATAAAGGATAGTGGATGCTCTAAACACATGATGGGTAACCGAAAGCTCTTCTCAACCTACAAGGCATACAACGGAGATAATGTCATTTTTGATAGTAATCTTCGCGATAACATCATTGGCAAATGTACGATTTCGAATGACTCTCTCAAAATAGATAATGTAGAACATGTAGATAACTTAAGATTTAACTTGCTAAGTGTAGGAAAAATATGTGATAATAAGTGTAGAGTAACTTTTTATGAATATGATAGTGAAATCACTAAGGATGGTAAGATTATAGGTAGAGGTATTAGGAAGAAAGGCTTATACGTGATGAAATTAGGAAATAAGCCAAAAGACAAAATTTGTCTTGCAACGATTGATGAAAATTCCACGTTGTGGCATAGGAGATTAGGTCACGCTAATATGCATCTCATTTAATCGTTAGCATCTAAGGAATTAGTTAGAAACTTACCTAAGCTTAAGTTTGATCAACACTCCTGTGATGCTTGCAAAATTAGAAAACAAGCTCACGCTAGTCACAAAGCTAAGAATATAGTCTCAACGACTAGATGCTTAGAACTCCTTCATATGGATCTCTTCGGTCCATCCGCCGTACGGAGTTACGAAGGAAACCTTTACACCCTAGTCATAGTAGATGACTACTCTAGGTATACTTGGACAAGATTTCTTAAGAATAAAACCGAGGCTTTCGAGCAATTTGAAATCTTTAGTAGGAAAATACAAAATTAATTAGGATGTACAACAGTGTCAATTAGGACAGACCACAGTAGAGAATTTGATAATGAAGTGCAATTTGGAGAGTTTTGTAATGCCAACGTTATTACACATAACTTCTTAGCTCCATGCACTCCACAATTAAATGGCATGGTAGAAAGGAAAAATAGGACACTCCAAGAAATGAGTAGAACCATGTTGAATGAACAATCGTTACCACAAAAGTTTTAGTGTAACGCCGTAGATACTTCAACATATATCCTCAACTGAATCCTAATTAGAGCCATCTTAGGTAAAACACCTTATGAACTCTTGAGAGGTAGAAAACCTACTCTTGATTACTTTAGAGTGTTTAGAAGCAAGTGCTTCATCCTAAACACCAAATACTACCTTACTAAGTTTGACCCAAAGTTATACGAAGGTATCTTTTTAGGTTACTCCCAAAATAGCAAAGCCTACATCATCCTAAATAAATATACCATGAAAATCAAAGAATCACTAAACGTGACATTCGATGAAACTCCTCCACCCTCTAAAACATCACCCTTGGTGGATGATGACTTAGATGAAGTAGAAGCAATTAAGGTTACCAAAAATAAAAACTTAGAGAATGACATTGAGGATGAAACTTTAGAAATTGACGAAACAGTCAATATTAAGGAATCTAGGAACCATCCATTAGAAAATGTCATAGGAAACCTTAACCAAAGAACTCTTAGGTCACAAGCCTAAAATCAAAGTAACTTATTTTGTTTTATATCAACTATAGAACCTAATAATGTGAATGAAGCCTTAACGGATGAAAGTTGGATAATCGCTATGCAAGAAGAATTAAATCAATTCATTACAAATGATGTTTGGGAGTTAGTACCACAACCTAAGAATATGACAATCATAGGAACTAAGTGGGTGTTTAGAAATAAGTTAGACGAGAACGGTGTTGTTTCTTGAAATAAGGCTAGGCTAGTTGCTCAAGGTTATAATCAACAAGAGGGCATTGATTATGATGAAACTTATAGCCCAGTTGCTAGAATTAAGTCTATTAGAATACCATTAGCTTATGCTTGTGCTTTAGATTTTAAGCTATTCTAAATGGATGTAAAAAGTGCATTCCTGAATGGTTTTATCAATGAGGAGGTATACGTGGCACAACCTCCAGGATTCATTGACTTCGAGAAACCAGATCATGTTTATAAACTAAAGAAAGCTTTATATAGTCTTAAACAAGCACCCAAAGCTTGGTATGATAAATTAAAAGCTTTTCTTATTAAACATGAATACAAAATGAGAATGGTAGATAACACACTTTTTACTAAGAAGAAAAGTTCAAATCTCATCATCGTTCAAATATATGTCGACGACATTATACTCGGTTCGACTTGTCAAGACATGTGTGATGAATTTGCCAAAATCATGCATGACGAGTTCGAGATGAGCATGATAGGTGAACTTAACTTCTTCCTTGGATTACAAATAAAACAAATGGAAGACGTCATCTTTTTTAATCAATCTAAATATATTAAAAAATGCTTAAGAAATTTGGCTTAAAAGATTCTAAACCAATGAAAACCCCCATGTCCTCGGATACTAAACTCACGAAAGATGAAGAGTGTGAGTCGGTAGATAGATGAGAGGTAGTTTAATCTACCTAACGGCAAGTAGGCCCGATATCATGTTTAGTGTCTGCCTTTGTGCATGCCTCAAAGAGGTCCCCAAAACCACTCATCTTGAAGCGGTTAAGCGTATCTTCTGATACATTAATTGCACTACGCACTTAGGATTAATGTATCCTAAGGGGACCGACAAAGAAACCGTAGTATATGCTGACTCTGATCATGCGGGAGATTATATGGACAGAAAGAGCACTAGCGGTATTTGTACGTTCATGGGATGTTGTTTGACATCTTGGTTCTCGAAGAAACAAACTCTTCTTCTATATCCACTGACCCGAAGCTGAATAAGTTAAGCGCCAAAAAGTCATGCCAACAAGCACTATGTATAAAAACAAAGCTCCTTATCAACTACGACATTCGACACGATGGATGTCCCGAACGTCATGTGCACAATAAAGGGCCGAGTTGGCCTTGAAGCAAAAACCCGTTCAAAAACTCTCAAACGTAAAACACATCGAAATCCGTCACCAACTTTCTTCGTGATAATGTCCGAGAAAGGACATACTTTATCGAAAAAGGTGCCGTCCGTCGAACAATAAGCCTGACATTCTCACTAAACCACCCCTAAAACGTAGAATCGTTTAACTATCTACGTCTTGGTTTTGGAATGATGAAACACATTCCATAAATCGTTTCTCTTTTCTTCTATCTCGATTCTATTTTGTGTTCCACTCCGCATCGTAACAACTTAAAAACTTCGTCCGCAGTACTTTAAGCATTTTTAATTCGCGAAATGCAAATTAAAACGTCACTCTTTTCGTAAAAAATTTCTGTCAACAATTGAGTCCAAAACCCTATTTAAGGCGGCCCCCATATCTATGGCAGCTCCCTAATTAAATCAGGCGGCCCCCATATCGATATGGGACCGCCACCAGATGAGACAAAAGTCTATCACCCTCATTTTTGTAAAACAGAACAAATACAAACACCCCTTCCTCTTTCAAGTCCATTGACGAACCACAAACCAAAAACCACCAAACCTTAAAATCAACCACTAAAACACTAATTGAAGATCAAATCAGCACTAATAATCATTCCTAACATCACAAAGATCATCATAAGTCATCTCATTTATTTTCTTTCTAATTTATGTCTAGGGTTCATATTGAACAAAAATTCAAAATTGGGGATTTTCATTTTTCTTGTGTCTGTGTGCAATTAGGATTATAATAATACAATGTATAACTAATATGCTTCCCGTAGACATAGGATTTGCATAATTGAAGTATGTTTGTCAAAAATTGTTTTCGCACAAAACCCTAATTTTATTTCAAAATTACTCACGTTAGGAACACTATAAAAATGCTTTTATGCATTGTTAATACATCCTAAAAACGTTTTTGCATACCTGCATAATGATCTCATAAACAAAATTTGAGATACATAATTCATATATATTTTTCGACATGTTTGGATGAGCAAAATTAAATTAAGGAGCGTTTGGGTTAACTCACAGGTTTTTATTTTTAGAGTCAAGTTAGCCGCAACTCCACATTTGTTACATGTAGGCACACACTAGGCACACATTCTTGTTAACATTATAATTTCGTATTAATAAAACATGGAATAATTTTTATTTTAGGTGATAATGCCATGAAAAACTGACGAAGATCATCAACACACAAGAGACTACATTCCCATAATATCACATGAATACACTTCACCCTTAAAAGAAATGCTAATAAACCTTGAAAGTCGTTTCATACATGAGGGTCGGGTGGTTTATCCAAGTTTTGCATACATAGTCTATGTCAGGTCAATGTTTAGTCATATCGAGTTTGAGTGTCTTCTTGAAATAAATGAACAAGTTTATCCTCGCTTCATAATTGAGTTCTATAGTCAACATCATTTAGATTATTCTGACGAAGGTCAAATGCTAATCCAATTTGTCATCCAAAATCAATTATTTTCGTACACTATTGAAGAATTCGGTCAAATCCTTGGTATACCTCATGAGGGCGTGTGTGTTTTTACCGACAAGTGGTCACTTGACGCCTTGCAATATAGTGTCCCTACGAGTGGTCCATATCAAACCAACCCTCCTTGTCCTGATGAAATTAAAAACTATGTTCAAGAGGAACAGGCGGGACCGGTCACTCGTATTCATCATAAAACTATTGCTAATGTTGAGGAAAATCAAATCCTTACCCGTGAAATCGTGTCAATCATGAAACCTTGGGTCGACATTATCTGGGAAAATGTCTTTTTTCTGGGGGGTAACCGGGACCACGTTCCCGCATGTCTTTGTTATATGCTCTATTGTATTGCAAGGTCTGAAAAATTCAATCTTGCATTTTTCATTGCAAAACGAATGGAGTTTGTCACTAAACAAGCTAGGTTGATTCTAACATATGGTATGTTATTGACCCGCTTGTTTAAGTTTGTCATGGATGAAAGTCCTGAGTTGTTTAACGAGTCTTATGTCTTGTACGATCGTGTCATGTATCCTCTTACCGCTCAACAAGAGCGAAAGACCCGAAAGGATTATGACATGAAAAGAGGTCGTCACTCCACTTCCTCTTCATCCACCTGCAGTTAACCATCCTCCTCTCATCTCAACGATGATGATAATAATGGAAATGATGAAAGGACCTCGCGTACAAGCACTCCTTCCCCCACTTGTTTTGTTAATTCATTAACAAATGAGGTTCCTCAAGTCTTTGAAAACCCACCCAATATTGATCCTAACATAGAACCATATTACACCTACCAAACTGAAATCCTCAACCATCAAGTTCAGTTGCGAGGTGAACATTGTGGTGGGTTAATGTCAATCGAAAAAGATATCAAGAATTTATTGAGAGGAAAGAAGAAGAAATGAACAATTTTGATAAATGCTATAAGATAATATACTTATATTTACTACTTTATTATGCTTGTTGGTACTTACTCTTATTATTTATGCTTGGGTACTTGAACTTATGCTACTTAGTAGACTTTTAGAAGTTAGTTTGGGCAATGTAATTTGCCTTGGATGATCGTTCCATTTTATCATCCTAAATTTAGTTTCATGTCTTTAATAACTATGTTATTTATTAAATTTTATGAACACATGCATGCTTATTAGTTTACTAGTATAGCCTATAATTGCTTCCCAAGTAGTATAGCTAGTCTTTTAGATTTGAAAATCTAGGAAGTATTAGGTGATTCTTGAGGAAATAGATTTGGCTGCAAAAGAATTTTCCTGAATAGCATGATTCTACACAGATTTGAAGGTCTGGAAAAACTAGGAAAATTTTCGTGTTTCCAGAAAACGTCCCCC
This sequence comes from Tanacetum coccineum, assembly GCA_026074375.1. Classification (NCBI taxonomy): domain Eukaryota; kingdom Viridiplantae; phylum Streptophyta; class Magnoliopsida; order Asterales; family Asteraceae; genus Tanacetum; species Tanacetum coccineum. Next base: position 57,651 of record BQNB010012695.1, on the reverse strand, counting down.
AAAAATATTGGGTGGCCCCCATATATATCTGGGACCGCCTATACATTTATAGGACCGCCATCAAGATCACGAGATTTTTACTGTGTCTCTCCTAATTTTCTATGCAGTTGACTATCCACTCTATAACTCAGCTACTTTCCTGCATTTTGCTAAATGTTATCCCACTAGTTAATCCAAACACAACAATAAGCAATACCAAATAAGCACTAAGGACGAAATAAGCAAGAAGAATAGTAAGGAAGAAAGAGTAGAATATTAGATTAAGAGAAGAGAGTGGTGGGAGGTTACACACATGTTCTACACATACATATGAATGACCAACACCCTCTCCATGTGTGGAGAGGGTTCCTTTTATACCCTTAACCCACTAAGTGGCATATGGGCTTGTTACTTGGGCCAGGCTTGGCCTATCTTGGGCTTTGAGCCCGAAACACGAACAATATTAGATTACAATCCAAGCCCGTTAATACCCGACTAGCCTATTACATTACAAGACTTCCTTTGACTTAATAAGACCGATAACATTCTTGTTTGACTTAATATAATTAAGGCTAACACTAAACACTTTTTGGAATCAAATAATCACCTTCCCATGCCTTACTTCTTTAATCCACTACCTCTAAAATAAATAGTCTTCATCCTCACCATCTTCATCATCTTCACAATAATTTTCTCCTCTTTTCTTCTACTTCCATGGATTCCACCCAAGCCTCCTCCTCTAACCCTTCTAAGAAAATCAAACTAACCATCATTTCACTTAGACAACTCTTTGTAAACATATCTAGTGATGAAGATGACACTACCACACCTTCTCCCATAACAAAATCCTCCTCTCCATCTCCACCAAATGCACCATCAAAAACTTCATCAACCAAAGACATGTTATCTACCTTTGGCACTACCTCTTCCTCATTTGAGTCAAAACCTCAATCTTCACTTCCTTCCTTAAATGACACACCATCTCCTCAACCATCAAATCCATTTCTTAATGACATCATGGATGTTCCTCCAAGACCTTCAAACCCAATTCCACTCCAAAGTTATCATTCCTTAGATATCACTCTATCATTGTTACCAATCACTCCTCTTGATCACATTCTTGATACTCCTTCACCACCTTTACCATAACCACCACCTCAACCACCTATCATGGGTCCCCCTATTTACTTTAACTACCATGACTATCATGGATTAACTTGTCTTTGTTGTTTTCACAACCAAAACCTCTTCTTTACTCTTAGGGATGAGATGAATTTGATGTTTGCTCACCTTGAGTATCTTCTTACCTCCGCCATTGCCTTATTATCTCCACCTCATCCTTAAAACATCTTCAATGCTTCTAAATAATGCTTTACCCAAACTTTTTGCTCAATGTCACTATCTATGACTCAAGAATCATCTAGGAATCATGAAGAATTATGACTATTATGGTAGTAGTGTTTAATCTTAGTATATCTATGTATTTGAAGAAATTCATATTATCACGCATAAGTTTACTTTCCATATGAAGTAGTTTTGTTATGCAAGTATGAATTTTATTTATGATGAATGAATTGTATCTTATTATTATGAGGAACGTGTATGCATTTGGCTTATATGGTTATTTATTTTCTCTCTACATAGTCATATATATATATTTGTCGTAATCATTACTACTTGTTAGAAATGTTCTTTTGCACTTGTATTTCTAACTTGGTTTTGTAGCAAATTATCGTAAGATTAATCCCTTGGTGCCCCAAACGAGGGAGAGTATACATCAAGGGGGAGTCTTGGTATCGTCGAATTCTTTCTCTCTACATCTCGACGACTAACCTTTTTGGATTCGATAAAAAGTGAGAGAAATAGATTAAAACTCATTAATAATTTGAAAATTTTATTTTTATTTAAAATGAGTTTATATTTTTTCATCATCAAAAAGAGAGAGATTGTTAATACAAATAATGCTTAAAAATGTTATTTATATTTTTCGACTCCTTTACGTTTTGAAGATGACAAAATGTAAAAACATTTACGATAAAAATAAAATGTTTACATGTTATTAATCGTAAACTTCCATTTCGACATAAAACACTTAAGGTATGGATAAATAAATCATTAAACTTAATTAGTGATCAAGAAAATAATTTTTCTTCTTAATCCATCACATTTCTACAAAACTATATTTTTACATAATTACACAAATAGTTTTGTTTAATAAAAATAATGTTTTATTTTAAAACATAAATTTGAAATTCAAATTTTCTCCCCAAAACCGAATATAACTCACCAAGAGCGTCAGTCTACGGTGGCCCCCTTAGTGCCTAGGCGGCCCCCAGATATATCTGGGACCGCCGGGACCGCCACCAGCTGACCGTTAGGAATTCCTGGCTATAAATATTGCACTATTCTCAACAGAAAAAAAGACCTCTTTGCACGATTTGTTCAGTCCTCTTTCTCTCTCTAAACCTTCTTTCTCTCACTAAATATCTTGATCACTAACATAGTTTAATATTGTTTTAAGTGATCAAATCTCATCTTCTATCTTCTTTTTTCTTCTATCAAGTGCAAGAGAATAACACTCTTGTTCGCCAAGAAACGCAGTGTTATAGATTAGTGGTTTTTTCTCTCTTCTTCTAAGATTCAAAACTCTATTTTGATTATCTTGTGTAATTGTGTAAATCGGATTGTGTGTAAATCCGATAGTGTAGATCTTGTGATTGGGTAGCACTTGTGTAAGTGGTAGATTGGTTCTAGCTAAGATTAGGACTCGGCATTTAGCTTAGTGCTGGAAAATAATGTAAGCGACGTGTAAACGGTTTTCTCCACCTGAAGGGAGCTTGTTGACATAGTGAATTCTTGAGTCGAATACTCAGGGAGTGGAGTAGGGCGAAGAAGAGCTTCGTAGCCGAACTACTATAAATCTTGATGTCTTGGTTTGATCGTTCTTTCCTTTATCTCTTTATATTATTTGTGTAGTTATTACAATTAGATAGTTATCTTGATTGGTTCATTTTGTTGATTGATTAAACATATACTTGAATCTAACAATTTTAAAAGTAGAACTTTAAAACGCCAATTAACTTGTAAACTATTCAACCCCTCCTCCCCTTCTAGTTTTCACACTTTAGAAATTAATCACGTTAAACACCATAAAAATGTTTTAATGCATTGTTAATACACTCTAAAAATGTTTTTGCATTCCTGCATAATTATCTCATTAACATCATTCGAAATATTTAATCAATGAATATTGTCGACATGTTTAGATGAGCAAAATTAAATTAACGAGTGTTTGGGTTAACTCATAGGTTTTTATTTTAGAGTCGAGTTAACCGCAACTCCACATTTGTTGCATATAGGCACACACTAGGCACAAATTCTTATTAATTATACAAGTTTACAATTATAAAATCTTGTATTATTTTTAATATAGGTAACAATGCCTCGCAAAACTGCCGAAGACCACCAAAATACTAAAATCTATATTCCTAAAATCTCCAACGAATATAACGCACCACTAAAACATATGTTTGAATTCCTTAAAAACCATTGCATTCATGAGGGTTGGGTGGTTTATGAAGACTTTGATGACTTAGTATATATTAGATCCATGTTTGGGCATATTGGGTTTGAGTGTCTTCTCGAAATTAATGAGCAAATCGTTCCTCGTTTTATTCTTGAGTTCTATGGTCAATATCCTGTCAACTACATTCTCGAAGGTCAAATGTTAATCGAGTTTGTCATCCATGATCAATTCTTCTCTTATACAATTGAAGAATTTAGTCAAATTCTTGGTATTCCCTATAATGGTGCATGTTCTTTTTTCGACAAGTGGTCACTTGACGACTTGAAATATAGTGTCCCTACGGGTGGTCCTTATCAAACTGACCCTCCTTTCTCCAATGAAATCAAAAACTACGTTCAAAAGGAACGGGAGGGTCATGTCACTCGAAATTGTCATGATAAAGTCATTGATGTTGAAGAAAGTCAAATTCTCACTCGTGAAATCGTGTCAGTAATGAAAACTTGGGTCAAAATAATTTGTGAAAATGTTTTTTGTCTAGGTGGTAACCGGGATCATATCCCGGGATGTCTTTGTCACATGCTTTATTGTATCGATAGGTCCGAGCGATATAATCTTGCATACTTTATTGCAAAACAAATGGAGTTTGTCACCAAACAACCTCGGTTAATTCTACCATACGGTATATTATTAACTCGATTGTTTAAACATGTCATGTCCGAGAGTCCCGAGTTGTCAAACGATTGTTATGTCTTGTACGATTGTGTCATGTATCCTCTTATCGCTCAACAAGAGCGAAAGGCTAGAAAGGATTATGGCACGAGAAGAGGTCGTCTGTCTGTTTCTGCTTCTTCCTCTTTATTCACATTCGGTCACCCATCATCCTCTCATCCCAACGATGATGATAATGATGGAAATGACGAAGGGACCTCATGTGTAAGCACTCCTTCCGCTACTCATTTTGTCAATTTATTGTCAAATGACATTCCTCAAATCTTTTCAAACCCACCCAATGTTGACCCAAACATGGAAGAATTCTATACTCGTCATACCGAAATCTTAAACCGTCAAGTCTAATTGCGAGATGAGTAACGTGGTGGAATAAGGTCAATCGGGAAGGGCATTAAGAATTTACGGAGGAAGAAGAAGAAGTAAGCAATGTGGAACATTGCTAAAAACATGTTGATTATGATTGATACTTATTTATATTTGTTGGGACTAGCTTCTTATCACTTATGCCTTGGTACTTAAACTTATGTCTTATTTGGTAGGATTCTTAATACTTAGTTTGGGCAACGTAATTTGCCTTGGATGATCTGGGACCGCCCCCTTATTTAAGGGACCGCCATCAGGGGTCACGAGATTTTTTACTGTGTTTCTCCTTATTTTCTGTGCACTTGACTATCTCCCTTTTTAGGCCCAGCTATCTTTCCGCATAATGCTAAACCATTCTTGGAATCTCTTTCCTACATTCTCATGCTTTACCTCATTAATCACACTCATCCTAGTTAAATAATTACATTTACCATGCTCATCGTCATCTTCACCATCATCTTCTTCATTTTTCTTCTACATCTATGGCTTCCACCCAAGCCTCCTCATCTAATCCCTCTAAGAAAATTAAACTAACCATCATTTCACCAAGATAACTCTTTGTGGGCTTAACTAGTAAAAAAGATGGCACTACCACACCTGATCCCATAACAAAATCCTCATCTCTATCTCCACCAAATGCGCCATTAAAAACTTCATCAACCAAAGATACATCATCTACCTTTGGCACTACTTCCTCCTCATTTGATTCAAAACCTCAATCTTCACCTCTTTCCTCTAATGACACACCTTCTCCTCAACCATCTAATCCCTTTCTTGATGATATCATGGATGCTTCTCCAATACCTTTAAATCCACTTCCATTTCAAAGTCATCCTTCATTAGATATCACTCTCTCCTTGTCACCAATCACTCCTCTTGATCACATTCTTGGTACCCCTTCACCACATTCACCACCTCAACCACCTCTCATAGGTTATCTCATTTTCTTCAACATGTTTGACTATCATGGGGTAAATTGTCTTTGTTGTTTTCACAACCGAAATCTCATTTTCTCTCTTAGGGATGAGATGAATTTAATGTTTGCTCATCTTGAGTTTCTTCTTACTTCTGCTATTGCATCACCTTCTCCACCTCATCCTTAAAACATTATCAATGCTTCTAAATAATGTTTCACCCAACCTTTTTCCCAAAGCCATTATCTATGACTCAAGAATCATCTACGCTTTATGTAGTACTTAGAATGCTATTATGATTATGTCTTCTTTATTTAAATCTAGTCTTGTAATATTCATACTTTCATGTATGAATT